>JAQIXX010000959.1:0-42475 GCA_034700605.1 Willowsia nigromaculata
GGTCAAGTTGAAAAATCCCTGGTGAAACCCTTCCCTGATCCAAAACGAAATCCCTGATCACCCCAGACAAATCCCTGTTGAGACCAAAAAACCCTGAAATTTGCTAAAAATTCGGCGAAAATCCCTGATTTTCCTTCAAAAAACTCTGATGAGCAGAAAAAAAATACCCTGTTTTTTCCGGGGAAAAAAAAGGGTCCCTGGTCAATACCCAATCCCTGGTCACGAAAAAAACCCTGGGAGCACCGCTCTCGTGCTCCGTAAGAATTTCCATGTCTGCAAATAACATAACCTGTAACATGTTGTACGCACACGCAACATGCATTCGTGCTCATTGATACTGTCAGTAGTGTCAGTTATTGATAAACCCATGTCATTATTGTGAATACCGACTATGGACTTTTGTTAAGCCTCTCTGGACTTTACCTGAGATTGGAATATTATGTCAAACGAGACGCATCTTATCACCTGGGACTCAAACGTGCGCGGTCACTGATAACGTCCCGTTAGAAGTATCTAACCTACATCAAGTGTTCTTAAGCTATATTTGTACCCAATTTCCTTTTTCATCTCATCAATCCCAATCAATTGGTATATAGTCAGTGGAATTACATAACGGTTTTATTTTCAACCTGCTATGCACACGCAACCTCAAATTTAGAACAAAAACAGATTTGCAAACAAAATTGTACATGTTACGCCAAGACCATAGTTCCATATCCAAAAATCTACCACTAACGTCACATAACATCACGTGAGCCAACATTTTGAACATTGAGCAGTCCATACATTTCTCCAATAATTTAACAGCCAATTCCGCTTTACAAAAATTTCACACACGCAGAATAAAATCTTGACAGCAAATTTACATCGCAAAAATCCACCACAAATCTCCTCCAAGTGTTTGGCAAACCCAAAGAAAAGGCATCATGTTGTACCCACACATCATCCATAACCACCCGACACACAGATAAAGCATACGTCGACAATGATTATGACAAACTCTCTTCATCTCACTGACTTGTCCCCTGTCACAAGAAAACTGACGAGGACGATCATAGAGATGCTTTTCAAAAAAGAAGCGTTCCCTTTCTAGAAAATAAACTTTCCTCTCACAACTCTTCTCCTCTGTCGGATGAACCACTCAACCAAGATTGTTGTGAATAAGAAAACCGGATTTGAGATTAAGTTGTCCCAGACTGCAGCATGGGATGATATTGTGTTTTCTCAAGCAGACGTGGGTATAACTGTAGGGAGAAAAAACTCAACATAATAATATCCCTTGTTAGTCGCAATAATATTGACTTGACATCCTTTTTTCGGGTTCGTAACAGGTTCTACAAATAAAAGTCTCTCTTGGAGAGCGGCTCATCGCGTTCTCTGGGTTTTGGTTTATTTATCCTTCCTCTTCAGGTTTATACACTAGCTAACTCAGCATATTATGCGGATTTTTGTGAAGAAACAAACTGTTTTGTGTATAAACCATCGAATATGGTTGGTAGCGATTCTTAAAAAGTAAATCTTTGCTGAGTAGCTGAGGATTTTTTTACAACATGCCTTCAAGCCATTTTTCCATATACTCAACGTCTGTCATACACTCAACATGTTCCGTTTTTTGCTACAGGGAAAGCGGTTCTTCACAGAGAGTCAGAAGGGAAACTTGAGAGTCAATTTATGCAGAGGAAAACGCAATTTTGAACTTTCTCTCTCGTTTGTCCATGCACCACAGGGTTGAGAGAGGTTGAGAGTAGGGAAAGTAAGTGTCCAGCGGACCGTGAAGTCATTTCATTGCATTTGAATAATGTATTGTTATTGAGCTAAGGGAAAATTTTTATAGGAGCTTTTTTGTCTCGTGTTGCCCTTGGAAACTGATGTGCGTAGTAGTGAGGTATTTTAGCTGAAACTTGTTTGGTTTAAAGTGTTTTGAATTAAAAATCCTGGGGAAATATCATGTTCTGCGAAAATTAAGATTTTCAGATTCCGGCTGTCATTCCAAACCTACATGAAAACAATATTTCACGACCTAATTGACCAGGTCATTGTCTCCACGTCCAAAAGTACTTTGAACTTTCCTTTATTACGCACCATAAATGCAATCAATTTTACCCCCACCACCACCACCATACTTTATTCAATTGCATTTTGTCTTCATGTCGTCGATATAAAATAATAAAAATAAACAAGCTGCTAGCCAATCCGAAAACACGAATGCAAGTCTAACAAAACTTCTACGCAGCAAGAAAAAAAGACAGAAAAGAAAAATCCATTAGCCTCCAGAATTAAGTTTTTTCCTATTTCTTCAACCCAATTCAATAAAAAGTAATGTTTTTGGATATTCACACGGGTACATATGAATACACGACAGTTGCAAGTTTTCTTCCGTTTCTTTTTTTTCCAATGTTTTCATGATCCACACACATGAGGACTCACGATGAAAAAAAGGGAAACAGATACATAAAGAGTCAAAAAAAGGAAATGAATGTTTCATTCACATTTTACATCTCATACACGTCAACGTATATACCCGTGCGTGAGTTCATATAATGCAACGGGGATAGCTACTGGATAATATTCTTCTGGAGAGAAAAACAGAAGAAAATAACAAGTTTGCAATGTTCAGCTCCAAGTCAAATAGATTTGCTCTCCCTCATGAGAGACAACGTAGAGAAAGCACAACAGGCTGCTGCTGTTGCTAACTTTCAAGCGATTGTATATGCACCCCTTTTGTATTTGAAAGTGGTAAAATTTCATCGATGTCGTTTGGGAAAATGCACATGTGATGGGATGATGATGTGAATGAACGCTCATCGCTCCACTTCCACCCGAAAACTCACTTTTCCTTTGTTTTCGTTTCCCTTTTGTCTTTCAGCTCGTGGAATAATATATCCATTTTTTCCTGTTCTCTCTCTGGATGACATTGGAGAAAAACAGGACAAAATGGATTAGCTGGATACCACTTTCTTTTGGAACATGCTGCGTTGAGTAGTCGATATATGTAATGCAGGAAAGTTTCCAATTCAAACGAATGCAGTGGGGAAGGAATCCTATCGATGAGATGGATGATGATGCGACACGTCAAACAATATGAGCTTCTGTGCGTTCATTTTTATGGGATTCATCTTATTTGTTGTCCATTTTCCATACGTTTTGATGATCCAAATCATGGGAATGGGTTTTCTCTCAATTAGCCAGTTTACGAAAGATGAGCTTGATCTTCTCACTCACCTTACAAAACTTCCTAGAGGGGGAAAAAACTTCCGCTACTTCATTACTACAAAGTGCTATTACTTTTATGGATGCCAACGGGAGACAAGAATGAAAAAATTATCCTCATTGTTTTCCTTACTGTATGACGAAAAATAGAGAAAAACTCGAGATGATGCCACGAGACAAAGTCGACTCGCAAATTGCGTTCATTTGCATGTCCATTTAACATGATGGGTACGCATAATTTTCACCCTGGAACGAGATCAATGGCACTCAGGCACTCAAGTTGATTCGGTGCGTGTGTTGCGTCAAGTGTGCGGTCTCGTTTTACCCCCAGTGCTCATAACTTTTTTTATCAACTCATCTTCCCGGAATCGATTGCGATTCCAGAGGAAAATTAATGGTTAAATTTTAGCTTTTTTCCTGGAGAAGTTGAACAATCTTTTGCTGTCCATTATTCAAACTAATCGTTTCATCCTGTTTTTCATGCGTACAAAGTGTATATACCATCTATAAGCAGTTTGATAATGATGATGACTCTGAAAAAATAATGTCTGCCTTTCCCCGTCTGACTTCTGTCTCGCTCATTCCACACGGTACTCATCACCGTCCCCGAAATCGTATGATGATGAGAATGACAAAGGCAGAAGTGAAGCTCACCGGAAAAAACATAAATCTCTGTCAAATGGGATTAAAAGTGATGTTCACACTTGTCAAGTGCATCGTCGCGGTGGTGGTTTGATGTCGACAGGAACGACAGGTCTGTGATACGCGAAATGCCTAAACATTTTGAGAACTCCACCTGGTAAATACTTAAGTGGGTCTGGAATGCAGATTGCATACCATTTCCGGTAGGTTCTCCAGAAACTGCAACTTTGTTTTGAACGTAGGAACACACGTGCAGGAGAATTTTTAGGAGCAGAAAAACATGCTTAATTTTTCCTTTCCGAAACGGCGTGCTAAAATGAAATAGAGGAAAAAATATCTCTTATCTTTTATTGCACGTTATTTTGCAGGAACACACCTTTGTAGCAAATAAAATTATAAAATGTTATCGCTATTCCCATCGTCATCACGTTTATTTTTGCCCATTCGTTCTGTACATTTCTTCCTGGTGAGTAGACGCACACGTTAAACAAAACAACGAAAGTGTTAGGAAACATGGTGCAATGGTGGTGTTGGTGGCGAAGAATGAGCAACAGGCTATAACGCTTATTTCATTTTTTACAATTTTTTTTACTCCATTTAACTCCCACCGCAGAGAGTAGAGAAAGTTGCGCATTCTCTACATTATAACAGGTTTATACGGGTTCTTTATCAGATCCAGAGTGTATAAAAGCGTTTCAAGTGCACATTATTATAAACTCGCGAGGAAAAGTGAGCAGATTTGTTATTCTGGTGCGATGGTGCACACACGTAAAGGCTCTTTGTTGGAGAATAGAGAAGAGAAACGGCGAGAAAGGCAAGATTAATTGGACTGGTTTCTGGTCTGTGTGTGCTCGAGAATCTTTTCTGAACAGACTGTTGCGGAGGAGAAGAGAAAAGGAAATGGTGCCAGTAATTGTGTTTTCCTTTTTATTGAGTTCCTCGCTTTCACTTTCTACATATCTCTCTACCGCTTTTCATGGCATTTTCCCTCTCACGTTGCCAGAGTTCTTGTGCGTTTAATCTGTGTGCACTTTCCTCTCCCGAGATAAAATATGTATCTTGTAAGTTGTAACATCAACAATAACACACGTTTCCACTTTTCTTCGAATTTCAGGGTTGCAAGTTGGATTACAAGTTCTTAAAGATTTTTTTTCATTCGGGTTATTTTAAATAATTCAAATTACAAAAGTGCCGCGGCTAATTAAGCCCCCAATTTTCAACCGTTACACTTCAAATTGCAACACATCCTTCCTAGATTAGTCGCAATTTTAGTGATTTCGATCTCCGCACAAAATTCATCGCAGTCATGATTCCAGAATTTTTGCTGCACGTAAAGTTTGTAATTTAACATCACTCAGGCAACAAGTGAAAGCGATTAAGCATAATAATATGTATGTTGACTGAAGTGTACACGGCAGTTGGTGTACAACAAAAACCGAGGCAACAATTATTGGCAACGTTTCTGTGAATAAAACGAATGTCATAGTCGAGTAGAACGTGGAGTGTGCGTAGGTTTTGTTGTTGTTTGGGTATTATTTTGGTGTGTTGAGAAGAGAAAGTTGTTGTGTTGGTGGCGTGTTCTCTGTTCTGTATAATTTATTTGAGTTGGGAGTTTGGGTTATGTCTGAGTGAAAGCAGACGTGTGTGTGTGTGAGGAGAGGTAGACTGAGTGGGTTGTTGCTTTCTCTCGTTGAATGGATGCGATGGGGAAAAAATAGAAGTTTGTTTGGGAAGAATAAACAGATTTTCAGACACTTTTTTTTTAGACTTTGTGGCTTTCTGTGTGGGGAAAATTCTGGTGTAAATAAAATTGTGAGAGATGTTGTACATGGTGCATTTTTCTCATGTAGCTGTGTGAGCTGTGCATTCCAAAATTCATGATGAAAATATACAATTTTATCAAAATAATTTATTATCTTTTCCAGATGGAAGGATCAGACCAAAAATTCGTCACCCTTGGTCCACTAAGCATACGCTCAACAGGCGTGTACAGGTGTGAAGTATCCGCAGAGGGTCCCTCATTTGCCTCCGTCTCCGGTGAAGGTCGGATGACTGTCGTGCGTAAGTGAAAACTAATTTTATCGACTTTCTCCTCGTCATATATTTGTCTCTTCATTTTCCCAAGAAAACCTAATAAACCGACACCCACCACATGTCATCATTACGACAAAAACAATTCAATTTTTTCCTTCCCATAATATTCCTCCCTCCCATTTGCCAGTAATAACAGTTCCTCGTAACGCAATTATCCATCATGAATAAGTTAAAAGTGCGCAAACCTACTATCGTGCGTACAGGATTATAGGGTACTATAAAGCGCTTTATCTTACGCTCCCATCTTCCAGGAAAAAAACTACTTCCAACCCATATAACTTATTGTTATATGAACTCCCATAAAAAAACTGAAGAAAAGGGGGAAACTAATCGTAAAAAATAATAAAAACTCTGCAAGGATGACACGATATGAGGAGTGCAACGTGGAAAATTACTCTGGAGTGGACAAGGCACACAGAGACAAACATGACATGATAGAATCCTGCACAAAATTCTGATTACCCAGTAAAGGTTATACACACCCGCACAAGTTTGAGAGATGAATCATAAAGGATTCATAGGAAAAAAGCGAGAGAACTCATTTTTCCCCTGGAATCTACTCTCAAAGAGAAAAACAACAAACTTGACATTTCATACTCCATTTGGTTTTTGTATACACTCCTATGTTATATCCGCGTACAGTATGCTGACCATTTAGAAGAAAGCAGAACTGCACTCTGCTTGGATAACGTGAAGGATTATTATTAAGAAGCCTTGGGGGAAAATATAAGAGCAAAAAAGGGAAAACAAGGGAAAGGTCGAAAAGTTGATGGAAAGCATGTAATTCACCATCGTTACACCCATATCATTATCCCATTATTCTACGCGTAATTGCCATGATACTCTCGTGAAAGAAAATGAAACAGTTGTTACACACACACACGAGCGTATGTGAACGGAGAGGATTACAAGTTGTATTGTTGTCAGGGAATTTTTTAGGGATATGTATGAACGTTTTAAGTAGGAAGTAGTTGCGTTATATATGGTTAAACATGGGAATTACATACGTCATTGTACGTACGTACGTGTGTTTACGCGATATGCTGCTCCTGTTTATTGAAAATTGGTTGTAAAATGACCCGGTGATAAACGGTATTGCACAGTTGTATGAAATAATGCGAATTTCACTCATTTTGAGGAAATGGATGGTAAGGGAAAGAAGCTTTCAGGGATTAACATTTAGTGCATGTAGATATGTGTGTAGTGATATAGTGGATAGTGCATTCTTGCCTTCATTAATGAACACAAATTGGAAAATCTCTTAAACATGACTTATTTTAAAGATATGACACGATGCTGGAGAGATTTTGACTTTCAAAATCATGTATTTAATTACTTGATTGATAATACGACAACTAATACGTATCAATAATCTGTTTCCTCTTCGTTTTGAAATTCAAAATTTATCTATTTTAGCACCGCTTAATTTACGTATTTCATTCAAACCACCTACCACCCACATTCACGAACATAATGTCACAATAACACCGAATGTACAAATCGAAGACAGAGAAAAGATGATTGAACAAAAAACACAACAATAATAATAACCATTAAACAGAAAACAATATTCCCTAATTTACGGCCGACACAACTGACGACTTTATTACTCATTCCCCCCTAAATTATAGCGCTATAAAACATACATCCCCAATAATATCACCCTAATATATATTCTCATTTTCCAGACTTGCCCAAGGAAGGCCCACAAATCAGTGGAAAAGCCCGTGATGAGTACGAAGTAGGAGAATACTTGGCCCTCAACTGTACATCAGCGTATTCCTTCCCTCCTGCAAGACTCTCTTGGTACATCAACGACATACCGGTAATAACCCCATGTTATCGTATAGATTTCAATTTTTATTCTAATTTTTTCAATTTAAAAAACAATAGGCATAACTCACTACACAATCTTATATGTAGGCAATTTTCATAACAAGAATACACTTATTCGAATGACCAAAGGGATTACCCGTTATGTGTACATGTGTGAAATGAAAATCGAAAAAAGTAACGTTTGGAATAGTAAATTGTCTGAAATAAACTGCAACACCCAGACATTGTAGCGTCTACACAAATTGTATAGCGTTTCTATTACCCTCCCCTTCAATCTTCCACTTTCACACTACCATACAACCGGTCTTACAACATGCAGTATTCATGTATAAATTCCACCTCTCATTCCAATCGCCTGATACCCGAGGACTTTGCTCTCTCTTACGTATATAAAAACCCTATCCACAGGTCTTTTCCCTACATGTCCAAGGAATAAAAGCGAAATCAAAAAATTGGTCTCCAGAGAGTCTTAAGAAATAGCAATGCCCACACAGACACACGTTTATCGCATGCAAGCTCATGCCATGTTAAAAAATAAACTTTCTCCTCCTCAGCATAAACTGCTCAAGCCAGTCAGTTCAATGGTCCCAGTCGTGTAAAATGTAAAATTGCATCACATTTGTACAATTTGAGAATGAATGCGGTTGGGGCATTCGCGTATATAAAACGCAAGTTGAGAAAAAGCTTCTGTTTTTACGAGGAGAAGTACACATCTGTGAAAATTGTTAATGCAGCATCATATATATTCTTCAGTGACTTCATCCACTCTGAACGAATGGCCAGTACACATGTGTGTAGGGTCACCGGAATCCTATGGAAACATTATTCCCGCTTTTTATCTGTTCCTTCACCTTTTTCCTTCAAGGGTGAGGAATCCTACGATACTTCCTATTAACCTGTCTCCATAACGATATGGATTCACAGGTGCCTCATTCAACTTTTTTTACACATATTCAAATTTAATATTTAATAGAAATGGCGTATATAGGAGATTTCATCAATTTTTGAAAATTTAAATTTGCTATAAAAAGTTCTCTCTCAGAACCTACACCTGAGTTTCTCATTTCTCCACGAATTAGATATGTCCTCGTCACAAAAAGAAAAAGCATGAAAACAGAGATGAACGTTACGTATGGGAAATGTATCGTTCTATACCCATTCATCCTGAAAAAAAGGAGAAGAAATGCACGTTAACTGCGTGAAACATCGTTCCTTTCCACGATAAGCACATAAGAACATGAACACTCTGCATTTTAATACCCTGATTTTCCCCTTTTCTTTCTCCCGTCTTTCCATTTACACTTATTTCTCTTTCACACAGTTTTTATTATCTCTGGAGAGAATATGTGTGCGGAGGAAAGTGAAAACGAAACAATTTTTTATTTCACCATCATCAACTTCAACTGTGTGTCATCCTCATCATCACGACGATGTTCATAACGTTCTCGTTGGCGCGTATATGCATAAACGATCGCGAAAAAAAATAGCATGTGAAGCTGAGTATTTCAAGGAAATGTGTTAAGTGAATAGTCACGTTGTTAGGATTGTAAAATGTGAGGATTTTTGCATACGTTTGCGATGATGCGGTCGTTGGACCATTCTATACACAGAGATTCTTGGGAGAAAAAGTGAAAATGATGATGGTGAAAAAGTGACGAGGTGGTTGGTTGGTGATCATCATTATTATCGCCATCATGATGGCATTAGAGAACCGGTTTTTGTGTCGCTACACTGTTATCATCACCAGTAGCTATCTCATTTCTGAACAAACTCTGCATAATAATAAGCATTTCAATGGGGGGGAATGACTTTCTTAGGATATTGTGTGTGTGTGCGGTAATGATGACTTGAAGAATCGTAATGCAGTGGTGGTTTGAATGGTGCAGTCAAGTGAAACCTAAGTACCTACAAAATGCCATTAAAAATGGGGAGTACACACGTTCGTTTTCGTATAAAGCGTGGAAGGGAAAATGTATAGCTCACGTGGGAAATTTTTTTCTGTACATGAAATAAGAATATGTCTTTTTGGAAACGTTAAGAAAATTGTAAAAGAGAGATGTACTGAATGTACGGGGTTTTTCTACGCACAGGGACGATTTCTTTAGAATGTTTTAAAAATAGTGCAGGTATTCCAGTTTACAATTTTTTTGTGAGAATGATGCATAGGCTGGCTTGTTGTGGCTTGCGGCACTTGTCTCGTGTCTCTCCGTCTGTTGATGCGTTTTGGTGGAGAAAATACGAGAAAGCATAAAGGCCCTGAAGTCATAGGACTCTTTTTTTCGTAACTTTACATTTTTTTGTTGCACTGCAGAGTACACATTTTTTTAACGTTTTCTAAAGTGTATTGTATTTCTGTATGACCAGAGGGAATAAGGAACGTTAGTTCCAAAACGTTACGACTTCATCATGAATGGATGAACTAAAAGTTCATGAAAAAGGAGAAATATAGCTTACGAGACCACCGGCCAGTGACACCAGAACGTATGCACACACACGCATAATGTTATTAAAACGGGAGCATTTTCACGAATGAAAGTTTCAAAAGTGGAGTTTAAAAAAACTCTCTGCGGTTTGTCTGCATGTGGCGCTACGAGTTGGAGAAAGTTGAGTAGAGCTCCGGAGAAAAAAAAGTCCCCGTTTTTAATGCAGTATTTCCAGAAAAACTTAATTCATCTTACACAGAGAGAAAAAAAGAACTTGTCACCGGGGAGAGCTATTTCCCAACATTTTCGTTTGTTGTGAGGTATCCCATTTACATTGCAAATCTCAACAGGATACATCGTAGTATTAACATAATATTTCAACTGAATGAGGAATAGTTCTCGCTGCTTTACATTGTGTTACAACATGTACTCCAAACGTTGGAACTCATGAAAAATAGCCACAAGAGAGTGTAGGAAGGAGAAGGGGAAAAATATAAGAAAGCACATAACTGCCAGCGGCACACAACCACTTAATCTTTAGAAAATGTATGTTTCTTCATCCATCCTGTCAACGGGTTTCTCTCTCTTTGGTCACCACACTGAACAAACTGCATCATTGTTATCATGAAAGGATGTTTTGACGAGAAGTGGATGTGTAGGGGTTTGTTGTACGAGGTAGCTTATTATCAGCGTGTTCTCAAGTTTCCCCGATCGCGACTTTTTAGGGTTCTTTTATCGATCTTACGTTGAATTTGTCACTCCAAAAAGTTTCTACTTCCAATGCTAATGCTAATGCTCTTTGGTTGCAAAAACCTTTATGTAAATCACAAGCAAAAAGTACACGCAAAAGCGTTTTGGAAGTCCGATTGGAACTACCCAACGTTTAAAATAAAATCCACGAAACCAACCCAAACCCTTCGACAAAGCCCAATAAATATAAAGATTTATGACTTGTCTCTCTTCCTTCCGCTCCTCTCTTTTTCAATATTCACACAAGAAGTACAACACACTCATGCTCAGAGATATTGAGCCCCATCACACACTCACATTATGCATTTATTATGGAGAGTTTGTCTTGAGGGAGACATACTCCAAATATATTTTATCACTGAAATTGACTACCCATCTTCCTCTCTTACGGTTACTCTGAGTAGGCTACTCAATATATGAATTCCATTCAAACTTCCTTCCTATATTTTCTCCCCTCCCGGGGATTTTTATGATGGTCATCATCTTTCATTATTATTATTGTCATCATCAACATTACAACAACATGACAAGTGTTCACACACGAAAGCTAGGAAGGTTTTTAACAGCCGGGGTCTCTCCTGTCGAGAGGGAGGGACACTCTCTTTATGGCACTATTACTCGTCATTTTTAGCTAATAAAATAAAGCACAGGGGCAATTGATGTCGTTTCTCTGTTTCCTGTTCCCTGGAAAAAATATGCTACCGGTCAGGTTTACACGAACGTTGTACACGGGGACAATGTAATTTGAATATATGGTAGTTTACAACAGAGAAAACTCCTGGTGATTTAGGAGTGGTCCTAAATTATTGGTGAATTTGCATATAAATTGGATATTGGCAATAAATAGAATAATTTAGAGAATTTTTTAAAACGTTACTTCGTTTAGATTGAACACGGAGTGAAACAAATCAGACCTCGTAATCGAACCGGGGCACTGGCCATCAATCTCCAGGAAGAACAATCACAGTCGACGCTCAACATTTCGTTAGCTCCGGAGCACTTCAATGAGAACGGGGAGGCGAAGGTGAGGTGTGTGGCGAGCATCTCGACGTTGTTCTGGCAGGATGGGGATGAGCGGGTTGTGGGGAACTCGAGAAAACCGGCTACCGACTTTAGATACAGCAGTACTAATAGTTTCAACAGTGTCGCCTCCTCTCCTGTGTTTCAAGATGATAGGGAGGCTTCACTTTTAGGTGAGTTCCTGGATTTATGCATTTGTTAAAAACCTTTTTTTTCATGGGTTTGTAGGCATTCGCAGGTGTGTGAAGTGAAATCTGGAATTCCCACGGTTCTCAAGTTTCATCTTTTTTTAGATGGTTAAACAGGCAACAAAAGAATTTTTGTGGTGGGAGACTGACTTTGGGGTTCTGTGTGGCTAGTGGAGAAAGTTGTGTGGGGAAAAGCAGTCAAGTGAAAGTGATGACAAGAAACAAGGAGGGAAAAATCTGTGAGAACTTGTGCACGCACTCAAGTTGTGTGCATTCAAAGTAGGACAAACATCAAATCCTTTTTTATCCGTAGGAGAATCGTAGGTGGTGAACAAAAAAAAGACTTTTTCCTTGAGACTCGAAGAATAAAAATGTAGATGTAGCATGCATATAAGTTCATCATTTCCACCGAAAACCTACGTTTTCTCCACCGATGAATTCAAGACACGTGAAAAGAGAAAATCAGTTTCCGGTTACTACACCACTTGACTTTCTCCAAGTAGTGCTGCTCACAGAACCCTGAAAGTCAAGACCCGATACAAGATGCTGATGATGTGCAAACTCATGCAAGAAACATCGAGATTGACTGTTGACTTGACTTACTTTCATCCACAAAATCCCGATAACCCATACATCATTGATTTGTATAGAATTCTCTCCTTTTCCGCAATTCAACTGATTTTTATTCCAGAGTTTCCTTTTCTCTCGTTCCATTCGTTGATGCACTATTTGTGTTCTCTTGTTTACAAATTTCCCCCAGTTCGAGGCGGAAGCAACCCAGCCACTACCGCCAGCCTGTGGACCGTAAACTGTGGAGTATTCCTCGTCATCCTCATCTCCCACTTCCTCGTAGTCACAAACAATACCTGCAGCAGAGACGAGGAGAGAACCACCTCGAACGTATCCGATACGAAAACAACAGTGGCAACGACACCGATGGATAGAGTCTCCGTAGAATATACACGTGTGTTTGAATCAACCGTTATTTCGAGATAGGACGGGACTACCAACAATTGAAGATATTACAACGTTTCTTTTAATTAACTGTTTTTTTAGAATGTCAATATTTACGAGAACCGTATCAACTGGGGATATGTAATCTATAAATATTTGATTTTTGTTTAAAAAAAATAATTTGTAGAGACTCGTGTACTTGTAGAAAGAAATTGTTTGGACACGCCCTCTGGATTGGTATTCATTTCCGTGTATCCGTTTTAATCAAGAAAAACGTGTAGCTCTTGTTTTGTGAAAAAAAACCTTCAGGATTTCTTTTTAGGTCATCGACTATTCTAGAACTCTACTGCTAACAACCTAAAAAAACTGTATTATCAAGTTTTATCCTTTTCTACATTTTACATTCAAATTTTACTAAAAAACCTACGTTTTTAACTACTCGACAATGTGTAGCGGTTAGGTCAGAATTTTGTTCTTAAAATTAAAATCTCAAAACTAAAACAAGTACACTTGTGTGGAAGTGAGACCGGGTATTAACCTACCTGTATGGAACTGACCCACAAGGTATTTTATTGCTGGAGGAATTAGCAGGTAGCAGATTCATAAAAATTAATCACGTTGCAATTCTGTAACGGAGTCGGTGCGAAAAAAAAATCATTACTGGTAGGTTACTAATCTCCTCTAAAAATCAATATAGAATTACAATTTATAGAAAATATTTGAAAAAAATTATATGAAATCTTCATCGAATCACAAAAAAAAATATTGAGTGAATGATAATTTGAAAGACAATTTACTAAAATTGTTCTATTTCGGGTTCTCTTAACTAGAATGTCTAAATTCCTGGATGAATGGGTAGAAACATTTTACTTATAATCAAAATTTTTAAAAAACTGAAAAGAAAATACGTAAAATAAAAGCCACTGGGACGAACCACTTTGCATATAAAAAAAACTCGTGAGTGAACAAAAAAGAAAGACAAAGCAAAACGTTTGAATGAGGGAGTGAATGATTTTTCTAAAAATTAACAGGTATATTAAAAGTTCTTAAAATCACACGGACCCCATCACAATATTACTGACTTTCAAGAAGAAAATCTCCAAAATGAGAAGAATATAATTGCGTGTGATGATGTGATTGGATTAACTTAATACCTTTTTACATTATAAAAATTATTCAATCTCCGTGTTAATTTTGATCTTTTACGTAAATAACGTGTACATAAAATTGTAAGATGGGTATACATAAATAGTTTCTAGTGATTATAGAACTTAGGAATCATGCAAAAAAAGAAACTGATAAATCGCACTGCACAAATGTACAATTTTACTCTCTATTTTACGGTTAAGTTGTAATTTGTAATGTAATTGATGAATATTGTAAAGAAAATTAATGTGGAGTTTGTGTGATGGTGAGTATGTTTGCGGGGAGAGTTAGACCAATCAAAATACACGAAGATTGGGTTCTGTTTGGGAAAGCGAAGTCTCGATCTCGATACGATACAGAAGTAAACAAACTCACAATCGTGACTATCAAAATCAACACCGTTTTATTCAAACCGGTAAACACGACTAACTCCTAAGATGTAAATATCAAAACCAAATACATACCCCGAAAATTTATTCAGAAAACCATAAATTGTAATCATACAAAATGGCAAAGTGTAAATAAATCTGTAAAGATACTAAAATGTAAAGCTTGGTTATTCGCCAAAAACCTTAGTATGAATTATTTATGACTCTCATGGTGTGACAGGTAGCGTTTTTCTTTTGGCAACTTCTCGCAATACCCCAAGCACCATCTCATTCATCCACCGAGATTTGTTGTTCCATGAAAATACATAAAAACTTGATTGTTTTCCCAGGCATTAAACCCCCCACTTCATCATTATCGTTATTATCGGTTGAGTTATTTTGTTACTTGGATTACACACACACACGCTAATCCGGAATAATGACAGTTGGATTTATTCCCGGTTTTTGGAACAACAATTGTATCAGTTATTTCCACACCACTTAAATATCCAGAAATTCCACTCGATGGGGAAAGTTTCACACAAATAATTATGAGCGTACACACAAGTTTTCGGATTGTATGGAGTGAATTTGCTCATGTGTGTGTGGGATAACCCATGCATGAATTTATTATGATGGTGTAATTTCCTTACTTTCTAAGCTGGTAAGTCATTTTGAGCTTTTAGTAATTATCTGTGTGTGCTTCCTCTCGTTATGCAATGGATGGTGTATTAACATGAGTAAATATTATCACATCATTATGATGAGTGACATGATGATCAGGATATTATTGTGTAGCGTTTGGAATCAGAGTGGAAAACGGGATAGATTGGTGGAATGCATAATTTTAAGTTTTGCTTGTGTGTACTTGTAATAGGAGCGGTATGAGTGGAAGCGAGATTGTGGATTGAATTGAGTGCAGGTTTCATGCTGTAAACTTGTAGGTATGTAGTTATTTAACAGGTAAGTATATTGACCGTGATTTTAAGCATTTCTCCCTTCCGAAGGAAAACTTCCTTTGTAATTGTCATATCACTTTATAGTTCGACGTGTTGTCCATCTTCAGCTTTCAAAGTGATTTCAGACTGTCATAATTCATTAAACGACTGCAAAACTACTTTAAATTGCAATAAAAATATTAACATAAATGATATCTTGTGCGTAACTCAATTCACAAAGATTTCAGGGTCTCTAAACTTTTAATAATGTGTAACTATGACAATTGTATTAAAATCCAACTTGAATTTAGTTGAGTTGCACTGACTACCCACTCGCCGACCCCAAATCAAACATATTCAAACGTCATCGTATTGCATTTCCCATTTTTAAAACGGTTGACTCTGACTCACAATTTCTTTAAACTGAAATTTACAGGTGCACTAACCACATTCCCTGGCCAAACGCAAAATCCTCACGTCCATCATACCAACCCCAACATACTCATTCCCCATCTCCACTCAAACGACTCTACCCCCCAAAAAAAACTATTTTTCCAGGTCAATGAAAACCCCTTTCCCCAACTCCTTCCTCAAAAAAATGAATTTCATTTGTGTCAGCATCGAAAATGATATTACAACGACCACACGTTCTCATAAAAAAGTGGTTTCCTCCTCAAACACATAAGACCGTCAGCAGAAAAAAAAAATCTTATGCATGCCACGTAAGAAAAAAAACGCTAACCACTCGGAAAACCCCCCTCTATGAACGTAGATGAAGCGAAACCAACTTTTAAACACATGAAGATGAACACTCCTCGAAGAATAAATGTTGATGATGATGACTAAAAAATATATTTTTCTTCCCTCTCGTTCTACTCCTCTGCTGAGGGAAATAATAAAAAAAGGAGTCAGCTAAACTCATCATCTTAATGGACGGTTTTTTCCCTCTCTCTCTCAATCCTCACTTTTCTTCTTCTCTCGCTCCGATCCATCTACTCTGGAAAAAAAACGTGGCAGTTATAGTACTTATACGTATGATATGGGGTTTCTCCTTAGATCCGTATATAAAAGAGACTCAAAGTCAGATGAAATAAATGCTTTTATTCTGCAAAAGACACATGGAATACGGTTTAGTTACTGCATACAAGCCAAAAAAAGAAAATATCCTGTGGGATTGCTACTTGCTTCATGAGCTTTACTTTTCTCTTCCTACTCATCCATCCATCCAAAAGAGAAACTCGCATCTCTCCATCCCCCAAACTCCCCAACTTACTTTTTCTCTCTTCGTGTGAGTACTTGTAAAGGTAAGGAAAAACGCTTACGTTACCAGATATTCTCGTTCTGTTTGCCAGATTAAGAGAGAGAGAGGAAGAAAAATTCGACTGTTGACTGACTGACTGAATATCACATATTATGTGTGTAGCGGAGCACTAATGCTTTAAGTAGATAAGTAAGCGGAAGATCTTTTTACGTTAGTTCTTTTTCTGAGGGAAATCCTTACATAATATCAAACAAGAAAGTTGAGTAACATCGTCATCATGAGTGTGTGTACACGTTTGTAGTGCCGTGAAATTTGTAATAGGGGTGGGGTCTCGTAATTAGGCTATATGCTTAGGTGTGTAATTGATGCTACAGCTATCAACATCATCAATCAAATGACATCTCTGAATAGACCAACCATACATAAAATAGTTACCCCATTAATAAAACATAAAAGTATGATATGCAATGACTTCATAATCAACGACGCATTTTAGACCCCACCACCAACCGAAACAAAATTAAAAACACCCCACCCCCTATTCAAAACCATACGGCATACTCATCCACACAGGTGGAAACACCATATCATGATGATATTATCCGCATCGAAAACTTTTGCACCTTCTGTTTTTCGCCTCTCTCTTCGCTGACTTGGCGTGTGTATCATCAACTCAGACCAAGCACCACAGAGAGAGATCCCTCGCAACATCATCATTTTCTCCAACTCCTTGTGTTCCTACTCTCCTCATTTACCCTTATATTTTTTGGCACAAGAAAGGTGATGGAAGGGCAATCATCCAGAGTTTCTCTTCAAGATTTTCCCTTTTTCGCGTTTCCCTCCCAGATTATATCATTGTAGAGCATCAGAGCATCACATTAGCGGAGTGTACGTGTGTGTGTCACTCTTAAAGTATTTCCATTGGGAAACGGAAACCTGTTACGTAAATGAGATTCTTGACTGGTGCGTTCACTCACGTTCTCTGGGTATAATTCGTGTACTTTTCTAGGGCTGAAAAATATCGTAGATGCATTAGTATTGTGCAGGGTTTCCACTTAATGTAATGCAGTTTTTAAGAACTTTTTTTCTTTTTTGATCAAACGACACATGAGAGGAGTGACGTGAGGAGGTTGAATGAAAAACGAGGATTTTTTTCAAAAACTTAGAAACCTGAATAGACGGGTAAAATGTGTCAAAGTCAAGAAAAGTGGGGATGACGATGGTGAAGAGGGGGGAAAATGATGATGAATAAAATAGGTTAGGTTATAGAGTTTTTCGGAAGCCTGGGAGTGTGTGGTACGGTGGCATACATTTTTTCGTCTGTAAATAGGAGAAAACCGGAACAAAAGATGCATTCATTCCTCATTTTCACGGGTTTTTCTTGTCACAAACTTTACTTTACTTGTAAGCGTTTCTTTAAAATTTGAGCTCTTGTATTCTTAATTTTTCATCGTTTTTGAGTAGCGTCTGGGTTTTCGGTGTTGAGGACGTGACTACTTATAAAATAGCAACTGTTAGAAATGGTCGAGTAACTTTTCAATGCGCTACTCTTTAATACTCGACTTCATGACACTTGACAAACATGAATAAAATATCGTGGAAAGCGTGGCGGTCTATAACAATGCAACATGCACTTTCGTGGAAAAAGGTGCGTGGTGCATTGGAAATGCATTTCTGAAATTGCTTTTTCTGAAAAAAACGTGACAAAAGACGGGTGAATTAAGGATGTTCTCGACGGAGTGGTTTAAGTCTGATGATGAGGGGATGTGTTCACTTAACCGAATGAGAAATGGGATGTTTTGTTTAATTACAGATAAAAGGAATGTGCATTAATTAACCGGGTGGAATGGATTAGTTCAATAATTTTTGATCAGGGCGTGTATGGTGAGATAAATACGGTGATGTAGCAGATGGTAATGTTGGTGTGCACTTAAATTAAACCATGGTCCTCATGACTCTAAAAATACACCTGCTCTTGACCAAGTCATTCTTTTGGATACGTGCTGGTTGAAAACCCATCGAGAATCGTAATCTAGTACAGAGAGTGACCTTCCGATCGACATGTGTGCACTCAATAAAATTGGTTTAATTTAAGCTGCTCTTACTTTGCGTTAGGACTAGTACCTCTGTACTCTCTGGATTTCGTTAATAAATGAATAGGGGTATTTACGGAGCGGGATTAGCCTGTACGTTCATTTTGGTGACTTTTTGACTCTGATAATTATAAATGGAGTGACTCAAAAGATTCCCTTTGTTTTGATCATCTCTCTTGGTTATTTCCATATAGCGTGGGGTTGGAGAGCGTCTGGTTCTGTTTGTATCTTTGTTTCACGGATGAACTTGGCAATTATCGGGAAAATATTTTTTGTTAATTTCTTATTGCTTTTCTGAAACATCCCCTACCACCTTGTGCACTGTTACAACCTCCACCCTAATCGTAATTTTACAACTATCGACTTTATTTTGTCAGAGGGGGTAGATCTGATCGTAGATAACACATAATTCCTTACGCATGTTCGTGTACAAGTTCATACGAAAGAAACAAGATCACAAAAAAACTCCACAAATAATGGGTTCTCCTAGTGAAGTGCCAACAAGGCTAAAAAGGACTGGCAGGATGTCTCAAAGTTACATGAGAGAAGCAGGAAGGGGAACATTCTGGGGGAAAAAGCCAGCACACGCTCGTTGTCAAATGGACAGGAAGGACAAGTAACGAAACAAAAGAAAATTGTAGTTGTGCTGGCTCTCTGAACAATGAGTACATAAAGAAATGGATAAAAATAAGCTGTTAGGATGAAATGGTGGTAGGAGACAAGAAGCGAAGGGGAAGCTCATGGCCAGGGACATGGAAAAAGCCTAGAAACCCTCAATGATATCAATGATATGTTTGTGCGTTTGTGTAACATGAAGGAACTGACAAAGCAGTGCGTAGATGCTCACTGGATTTGTAATTTCATCAGAAAAATAGTCCTCATGTACAAACTTCTCATTGAAACCAAAAGGAAATAGGTTAAGCATTCATAAGACCTACTCACTCGAGTCCCTTTAAAAAAATCGTCACAAGAAAAATCATAATTGTAGAATCTCACGAGAGAATCGCCAAAAAAAGACTCTTACAATCGGTCACACGAAGATGAAGAAATCGATTTCCCTTCCAAGAATTTAGGTTAAATACCTCTCCTACACTGGTGGCGTATTAAAAAAGTTTCAAGAAGCCGTTGCGGCTCAATGGACTTTACTCGTCGTCGATTTCGATTCCATTTCGAGACGTAATGTGGCTATTTTTCCCTTACGTAACCGTGTGTTAAGGAAGTCTAGAGTGAGTGATCAGCAGTCAGGAATGGTTAGCCACGCCCCATCAATTTGGCGTATAGAGATTGGGATTGAGATGGGTGACGGGTGTGCTGTGGAGTCTTATGGTCAAAGTGGCTTCTCTGAGGAAATTTGTTCATGGAACTATGTGCTATATAGATCTTAGCACTTTCTCTATACGAAACGAAGTTAAAAAACGTTCTTGAGTGTCTCTGCATCAACCAAATAAAATGTTAAGGTATTCGTACAATTTATTTTGAAAGTCCGAATGACCACGAAATCCTAGAGGACAAAGAGATGATCTAAATCATTGAAGCTTGATTGATCGTATATATCTCACTATATCGGCATCACACCATCACCATGACGATATTAAATTGAAATAGCATCTCATTATCATTCCACCATAGTTTAAAAGGAGCGTTTATAAAAATCCGCCCTCATTAACCCAAAAAAAGCTGTACCAAAACATGTGACGCTATTAAACCCAATATTTAACAATTACCCCAAAAACAAAACTCTAGTCACTCACTTTTTCCATCATATCTCCATGTAAACGAGAAACACCTACAAAAATCTCAACTCATCACATTATACCCTTTCCATAACAAACACAAACGCATCAACGACTCCACCATTTTTCCCCCTGCCAGCTACTCATATTTTCCCAGCGACACAATCCTCCAAAAAAAAGAGAAACTTTCTCTTTCACGAACACTATATACCCATCCCCAACAAAAAAAGGCTTAGCATCCAGTGTGGCACTCTGTTGCGTACTCGTTCTCCAGAAAACACATAATGGGAAAAGCAGCATTAACATTGTACGGCTTTCACTGTGAGTTAATTAATTTTTGATGCATCATCCATGTCCTCTCTCTCTCTCGAACTCGGCATAACTCAAAAAAAAGCAAAAGAACTCGTGTTTCTCTTCGCAAGCTCGTATAACATACCCATTTTCCACGAAACTTGAAAGAACAGTGAGTGGGATGATAAAAGTCGGAAAAAGTTGAAAGTTAAATCCTTTTATTTTGATAATGAATGTCGATGTGTGTGTCCTTTCTCCAAACAATAAAAACAAACTTTCCCGCATTCTCTTTAAAACAAACTCGGGGAACTTTTCGCTCTCTACGCTCTAGGAACTCTGTTTCTCCAAACCTATTAGCATAAATAAACGTTGAAGAGTGCTACCCATTCCTGATATTGAGACTGGTTGTCTCTTTCAATTAAAACTAGGTGGGTGGTCCAGTCTATATATTCTCACCCCTTTTTTCTCCTGCGGAGGCACGAAGACGTTCTTCAAGGTTTCCGTTAAGAGAACCTCATCATCAACGCCTTGAAACTCTAGTTGAGAAACCCTGCTGGTTTGTTCTTCACTCGACGGGGCAGCTTTTCACTCCTTCTTTTCCCACGTATACGTAACAAGACAAGTTTGAGAACACGAGGTCCTGGTTGGGAAAAAAGGGTTGGAGCTGGCGACTACGGTTCTTTTTTTTATGAAGACAACAAGTCAAGTGAAAACAAGTCTATTCTACTTTCACTCTACTGATTACACACTTAGTGTTGCGTTGTTTTCCCCCCTTCAAACCGTATTTATACGTACGTCCCTTCAGGCAGCATTTCCATCATGGTCGCACCACCACACATAATACTTCAGACTTTTCAGAGAAACCCGCGTTAGCCTCTACTTTCTCCTCGAATTTCGCTCCAGGGTACAGAGAAAAAAAAACCATTCGTCCAGCATCGAGGAAATATATAGCTTGTTATTGTGCACTCACCACACTCTACTACGTAGTGTCTGCGGCGAGAGAACCCGTATTTGTTGGTGGACGTGCCCTGCATATATAATTTACTAGCATGCGTTGAAAGTTAAAACGAAAGAAAGTAGTTTTTTTAAAGGAGTCCCATAGCCTTTTAAAAAAACTTTCCCCCAGAAAAAGTTTTGAGCATGTTTTCGTCCATATTTCGCTACTCAGACACCGAATCAACCTCATGTGTCCGTTTTTTCAACAAGCTTGTGTTGTGGAAATAGTGAACACTCCTGCGTGAGCATTCTACACACAAAATAATGTATAAATTAAAATTACATTACACTTTCCCCCAGTAATGTGTTGAGTTTTTGATGTTGATAGTTAAAAAATTTAATTTCGTGTTGACCTCCAAGCTAGGTTTCACATTTCCTTATTTTCCCCGGGTAAGTTTAATATACAGCTTTGGATGGAATTTAGTAATATAATTTTTTTTACAGCTTTTAGCCTTTTTAAGAACGTGTTGCAATCCATTATATTTCATATTTCCTCCACGCACGGCGATTTTCAAGGTTTTACAGAAATGCATCCTGGGATAAATATGCGTATGGGAAATTATTACGTAAAAATTTTATCTGAACTATTACTATCCATCAGTTGAAACTCACACGAGCTCCCAAATAAACCTACAATTTCGTAATAAAAAACCACATTCAAAAATTCTCGACATCTCCCCCAGATTAATTTACACATACAGTTTCTCTGACCAATCCCACACATTCCCTCTTAATTAGCAAGTTCCATTATTCCTGATGCAAAATTGACCCGAGGTGATGTTACTCTGTGTGGAGAGCTCTTAAAGATCGATTTTGTTTTCGTTTCTGGACAGCCGACGGCAACAAATTAATAACCGCATACACACGAGTGTTTCATTAATTCAGTCCAGTTTCTACCCGTCCTACATTTCCCAACAGTTTTACGAAATGAAATTCTCTCTGAAGAGTTTGTAAAATGGAGAGATTGATGGGGAAAAGTACAGTGATGCGTGCAAGATGTGGGATAAATAATTTTCTTCACTCTAATGACAGAGTACACACTGACCTACAAAAAAACGTTCAAACAACGCAGCTGCTACGAAAATTCACTAATTATCCTATTTTCCGTACAAAGTGTATGCACCACTGCCTTTTTTCCAAAAAAAAATCTTCCCCTCCTCCTCTCCATCTACACAAACGCAAATTTATTATCTTAAAATATTTACCCGTCACAGCGCAGAGAGAGAACACTAATTTCCCCTGACTTTGCACAACTCAAACTTGTTTAAGCATACCCAATATTTATACGTTCTCGAAGAAGACACTTTTCTCTCCTCATTTAACCACTTTCTCTTCTTCCTCCGCTTTTAACGTTTCTAATCGGCTTAAACAAATAATGTGAAAAGAGAAAATGGTCCCTTTCACTACTGTGTCGTCTATCCCCTCCCCCATTCCGTAGTTTATTTGTATGCGTGTGTGTTGGTGACAACAAGAGACGTAAAATTACGTAAGCATTCTCATGAACAACATAATAAGCATCTCTTCAAAATGCTCAGAGAGAACCTCACAGTCAGAGAAATATAAACGATGAAAAGGGAAAGCAGTAAACTGCAACAGTCAGCGGCATTTTCACTAGGAGTAGAAAAAATGTACATTTTAAGAAGTCAGTCCCCCATCCTAATAAAACTTGTGTTGTGTCGTCAGCAAAAGAGGATCTTTTTTAAACGTGGGGATGTTCACGGGATGGAGGAACAATTCTGTGTTTTCTAAAAATGGAATTTCTACAAAATTTATCCACACCAATCTTGAACACCCCCTTAATCGCTTTGTCATCACCACGCTCATTTTAACTGACAGTCTTGGTCGTATTTGTAAGGTTTTTTTCTAGCATTCTCGATGTCGTATCGTGCTCCTCCTTATGACGATGATGATTATGCATAAAAAACTTTCTCCTCTAAAAAAAGACTTTCCCATTCATTCCACCACTGCCTCCCAGCGAAATAAAGGACACAAACATCATCTTCATAAGTTATACTTTATGTGCTTCTCCCATCAACAAAGATATTTCATCAACTCCACTGCAATGCTATGCATTTCCCCCTCTAGTATTTTTTTTCCTTTTTCACAAAGAAACTCACGATAGTCTGCCCCATAACATTTTACTTTGGTGCATCTTCACAATAAGCACCCATAACACTGTCTCCTCATACACCCTATCTCCCATTTAGGAAGATTTGTTGAACGAAATATGCTGGAAATAGAGTTAAGCTCGATGATGATGATGATAAGATATTTAGACTGCGTTCCGAAAATAAACTGAACAACAGCTCATAAAGCATTTATGTAATATGACGTTACGTTATATACTGTGTTTTTATAGGCTATTCATGTACTCTCTGTTTCTCGCATTCTTATACTTTTTTTGCATTGCAGCCATGCAAAATGAAGGCAATAATAATCTCTACTGAAAAGAAGGTTGCACGAGAAAATGAATTTTATGCGTAGTTAGCTCATTCCGTCAAACCATTTTCTCTGCCTTTTGTGCAGATGCATGATATCACGATCGTGTATATGGAAAAGATTGTTGATTTCTAAGCTTTCACCATAAACAAGACTATCGAGTATGAATTCAAATGCGATTTTCTCTCGTTCTCCCACTTTCACCACAAAAGTCTCTCATTTTCTTTTGTCATCAACTGTGTGACTTCATTTTGATTTTCCTATTTTGTGTGCGGAGAAGACCCAAGTTTTTTGTATTAACTTTGTGTATAGTCATTTCAGAATGCAGGAAAAAAAGATTTAGGAAAATTTCAGTCAACCTTTTCATTCTTCTGATGTGTTTGTCTGCATCGTCATCATAATAAAAATCACTTTGATTTCTTGCGCTTTTACTCTCAGAGAGACCACACAACTGCAAAATGTAGACCACTTCAACGGTATATTTCGCTCGCTGATAAACGTATTATGTTGTTAGCAGATGAATAATGGTGATGATGATGGGATCGTAAAATTGGCTGAGTACACTGTAATGATGACTTTTATTATCTTCTCTCTGCGTTTATATTACCGGGAGACATCGTCGTGTGTCTGACTTTGTGCTTCTACTCGGCGTGTGTGCATTTCGTAGTATCGTACATAAAATAAGTATTCCATGACTTTCGTGTAGGCAGGTGCATACTCCAACGAATGCTTTTAATTGGCACTAATAATTATACGGTATCGGAATGGAATGCTAATTTTCCACCCGTATTCATTAGGAAGCTCCTATAAAATCGTGAAAACGCAGTTTTAGAAGCAGCAGTTGTTTCGGAGAAAAGCCGTCTTTTTTAATAGGATTATGGTGACAGTCTCTCTCTGATTGATTTAAAATGGATTAGGAGAACTGACGGTGATTGGTTTTTTATTTTGTGCTGTTGCTAAGTGACTGTGAATGTGGAGCTTTCTTTTGGAATCTTTTCTCCGCATGAAAACCGCAGTCTGCTTTCATGAACACCGGCGGTTTTTCTTCGTGAATTGTTTCATGTTTACCGGGATTCCTTAGTAACGATTTGTTTAGGGGCAAAAAAGTGGCGAAAATGCCTTTCTTGTAGGTTGTTTTTGTTGGAAAGTTTTTGTCGCTTTTCCAACGCGCATTTTAACTGTCACCAGCGAATTCTGTATCATATTTTAGACAGGTGTAACTTTCACTGTTGAATAACGCGAAGGTGAAAGGTACAAGGGCACTCATTTGTTCGTAGTATCTTTCCATAATGGGTTGAATTAAAAAGCGAGAAATTTTCGTGAGATCAAAAACCAAAGTATTCGCATCCTTCCTCGCGTAAACAAACCTAAAGTGGAACAAACAAACGAAAAAAAGAGAAAAATATTAATCATTGAACAAACTTCCTCTTGATAAATTAAACAACAATAATTTTTAATGATGGTGAGAGATACAAATGCTTTTGTTCTCATTCTCACACTTTCCAACGCTCTGATTCATAATTTCCACCCAGAAATTAATCAATTTTCCTCCACCCTGTCAAAGTTCCATTAACTAACGCTCAATATGCTTTTTCTGATTGTTTTGTGTCATCAAGAATCCCATCTCAACGAACACCTTGTCTTTTTGATTAGTATCAGAAAAACGTTCCCACATACAACCCAATCATTTGTCACCACTGTTGTCTTCAAACCTGTCACAAAGCATCCATCAAGTGTACTCATTTGTTACAAAACCCGTGTTGTGTGTGTGTAACTACTTAAGAAGACTTATTGACACCGTCACACACACAGAGAAGCCAGACCAACCCACGCAGGATATAAAATACTCGGAAACAAGACCAAAGCTTATTTGAACCATTGATTTATTTTTCTCGTCCCTCGTGAAAGTAAGGTCAAAATTACACTGCATTAAAAATCATATTCATTCATCACGAAGTGAAAACATCTCAGAAGAAAACCTCTTTTGGTTAGCAAATTTGTATTGGCGTGCTATTGATTGTTTGCTCTCTAGTTTTCTCTCAGGTTTTATGTTCTCCATTATTCCATTACAACGAGACAGTTGACTGATGAGGACTCATAATATTCAAAAAAAATGTATAAAGGAACGAATTATTAGCATACATCCACGTTAGTCTACTTAACAGCTCTCCTGCAAAACTACACGAATTGTTTGGCTTCTTTTCTTTCCACTTCTTTACATGGCTTCCTTCATCGTTCTTTTGAGCTTGCTTATTTTCTCCTTTTTCTCTCCTCAAACGAATGGCTCCCCCCAAACAAAGAATCTTTTTTTTTCCTTCGAGAAAGCAGAGCACACGAGAATGAAGAGAAACAAGCAGGAACAATATAATGCAATAATAACAAACACAATAACAAGAGTACAAAGTAGCAGAAAGAGAAGAATGGGTAGTAGGCAGAAGAATAGGAGAGAAGAAAGTTTTTTATTTTTTTCGCGAGTCCAAGTTAATAGCAGTGGTGCGGTAATGTAATAAGGAGCACAATGGAAACATAAAGACCATTCATTTTCCTGTTGTTGTTGCCACTTTTCCTGTGAAAATACACGATGACGGCGACGGAGGACGACGGAGAAGAAGAGGGAGAAAGCAAACAGTAATTTTGACTCCTTTTATTCTTCTCCTTGAGAGTTTTGTGCGAGCATATATATATTTTTCTTTCTCGAGATTCTTTTGTTGCGTATTTTCTCCTGACAAAACGTGTGCTGTGCTCTACAGTTATTTCAGGGGGGATATGTGTGTTTTTTTAAAGATGAAAAGGAATGTCGCATATGATGTGTGTAGGAAAGGCATTTCGAGAGAACGTATGAAATATTGCTTGTTTGATTGTTTGATTACAGGTTTCTGAGGTGCTGGTGAGTGGAGAGAAATTTATTGACGTTTGCGTTACGCCCATCACACGTTACTTTTAGAGCTTTTTTTTGGTGGTGCGTGGGCGGGTGGGTACAATTTTTTTGCACTCTTTTTGATTTACGTTTTGAGATTGTTATGAAATCTTGAGAGAGAAAAATTATACAAGCTGCTGCAACGAAGTGCAGTGGAACCCTGCAGCGGTCTCATGTTCGTTTGACGATGCACCTAATAATTATGATTCGAAACCCTTTTCCCAGTCATTATTTCCTCCCTTGATCTTCAAGAGAATAGAAAAGAAAGTGGCGAGTTCATGATAATGAGAACTCGAGAGAGGGAAAGTTAACAAGCCCGACAGACTTAAAGAAAAACGCATTGCAGGAGGGTAAGAAAAATGACTACTGAAGAGTGTAACACAATATTATGTCAGTTGAAGTCATGCTGCTTTGAAGTAAAACTGACATACGCACAACACGACATCGTTGTCCTTAACCAGCACGTGTGCTCTCTGTCATCATGGACAAGTATCGTTGTTTCTTGAAGAAAGTGTAAAAAGAAGTCAAGTTCTCTTTTTTGTCTTTTGTAACGTATCTGGTTGGGCGTGTGTTGACAGTAATGGCGATGATGCATCCTGTGGAACAGGAGAAAATTACGAGAATGCACGCAAAAGGAACGTAGTGTTGAAGATGACAAGTCGTGGAGAAATACGTACTAGTGCACTTTCACTTTATTACACGCTCATTGTCATTGTCGTCATCATCAGTTTTTTCTCAGAACTGCAGATATGTTGGAGAGACAGTAGTATATGGGTAGGGAAACATGAAAGTACACACAAGAAGTGGAAAGGCGAAAAGGCATTTTGACTTCTTTTTTTTTGAGACAAAAAGAGAAAACGAGAAAGATGAAAAGGAGTTGAAGTGGTGGTGCATAGAGAGAGACGAGAAATCCACCTCTCTTTTCTCCGGCCGTGCATGATGGAATTATTGTATTACATTTCCAAAAATTATGTAATTGTATACGTTTGTGAGGGATCGAGTATTGTGTGTATTATCTTTTATCCTTTCTTTCTTGAGTGTTGGGTTTGTGCTTGGCTTGCACTAGGAATGGAAGGTTTCTTTTTTTTGGTTCTTCAAAGGAAGGGGGGGAAATATGTGACCAGGAAAGTATGAAGTCACGTATTGGGGTATTGGGAGTGGGAGTAGGATCTTATGGGTAGTTCGTGTAATGCAGAGCATTTATTATGGAGTCAGTATTTAGGGAAGTAGCGGAAATGGGGATTATGAAGTGGTTTTAAGGTGGTTTGAGGTGATTTTGGGAGAATACTAATTATCAAGTATTTGGGTTCGTTCATTCTCAGGACAGGTCAGTTTAAATAAAGTGTTCTCGTTCTTAACTATAATAGATCATTTAACGTATATTTAATCTGATTAATTTCAACTACAAATGTGTACCCATTAATATTTGTTCACGCTTTTCTTGACAATATCGGAGCACCATCCACCCATATTCCAAGTTGGATCGACGTTAGTCTTTTAGACAAATAGACAAAAAAAAACTCCAATACCAGACAGACAGACAAACACAATCCCCATAAACCCACCACTTCACCCAAAAATAATCAATTGTATATTAGTCCCCGTAAACTCTCCAAGAACCATAGCAGTAATGACAATGAATCCCTTATTAGCAGTCACTATCAGATAGAACATTACTCCAAAAAAATACACACATGGCACTTGTCCAATGTCGACAAGAAACACTATCACAATTATGCATTAAGTAGGCACTTTACCCAGTCAACCGTGAACAGCGAGAGAGAGAGAACCGTGAAGAGGGCAAAAAAAAGGAGAAAAAAGTAGTATTTTTTTGTCATAATGCGTTATTAGAGCCATATATTCCTACATGTGCGATATCACGATCATATTCATTTAACTTATCATCATTTACGTTCGTACGAAGAATAGAAATCAATCGTCAGAGAGAAGAGCCCAAAAAAAACTCTTCAGTCAAAGTCAATTCGTCCATTCATTCGTAAATGCAGACAGAGAGAGAAATGAATAGAAAGGCTTATTTATCGTGGAGATTCTGAAAGAATAAAGTATGATGACAATGTCGATGACTGTGTGGTCAAGTGTAACGTTTTCTCCAGCTGCACAGTCAGCAGTATTAAGACCAAAGTGGAAACGATTTCTACGTCTCCACCCACATAATTATGGAGTATACTTGATACTCAGACGAGAGTGTTTGAAAAAAAAACTTCTTTTGTGTATGATTTTTCTCTTTCTCTCGTCTTTTCCTACAATTTTTTTCTGTACAGAACAATGAGTCAATGAAGTCAAGAGTTTTTGTGAGGAGGAAAGAATGAAGTGTTTTTTTCTTTTGTCTGCTCTTACACTTCATATATTTATGAATTTATTATGGGTTTTTTTTGCAGCGTGTGAGCTTATGAATGTATTTATTTATTATGATGGATGGGTATGGTTGTGCGTGTTGATTCTGTGATGAATTGAGTAGGTGAATTTTGAGGGGGTTTTTGTAGGAATCTATCATGGTTGATTTGAGTTTGTGTTAGCTGTGATTATTATAAGTTTACTACGCATAACGGGTGGATTTAGACTGCTGGGGTGGGATCTTGTGTTGTAATTTTGATACATTTTTTAGAATTGAGTTTTCATTTTTTGTCGCATGTTATTGCTGCACCATCATTTCCGGATGTTATTTCGTATCCAGCACGTGTTTAAGTGTAAACACCCAATTTTAAACCCGATGATTCTATCGGTTAAATGTTGGATTGATTAGTAGTGGAAATTAAACATAACCTTAATTTAAAATTACTCACGATAATAAAAAACATGCACCAATACCCCCTTCCGTTCATTCCTCATCCCCAATTCATTACGTTCATGAAATGTCTGCATCTCACACACACCCTTCCCGTTGCAAAACCCAATGATGAATGATTTTTTTCTCCTTCTCCATCCATTTATTCCTTGTACATGGTGCACTTATTACGTTACAGAGAATGAGAATCCCGTCGTATCATCACCGAAACATTACACTATTCACACTTAAAGAGAAAGGTAAAGGTCCCTCTCACCGCTCCTCCTAATGCATCTCTCCCATTAGATTATTTATGCACCGCATTAGAATAATATTTTCTCCGTGAGATATGATACGGTTGATGGACTGGAGTTGGAGTGAACATCAACTGGAAATGGAATGTGGCATGGCGTGGTGGGGGGAGATAAATGTATTTATATTGATGATGGTGGTGCGTTTCATTTTAATGCTTTCTTGGGAAGTTTCTTTGTTGCGTTTGTTTTAGTGTTTTTTTTTGAAAATGTATGGAACATTACTGGAATGTTTCTACTTTTGGTTCTCCCTTTCTGCATTTTTCTCTCTGGTTGAGATGGGAGAGAGTAAAAGCATTTTTTAAGAGGGGGGAAGTAGTTTTTTTTTTGAGAACAAAGGACAATGACAGGGACAATACGATTGTGTGCGAGAGAAACTGTACGAGAAGTGCATACGGAAGGTGTATTGGGTTCTTCAGTACCCGATAACAAGAGTGAAACATGTATTTATGAAAAAATGTGTAAATATCATGATGATTCGTATTACTGTTTGAAATTGTATGATCCATAGTACAAATTCCGTTTTTTGAGACATCATCCATCATGGAAGGGCAGATCCTGGATCTTTAGAGTGCATACGTTATGCTTCTTTTTTTTGTTGCGTGTGCGGTGCATTTTGTATATCTTTGAGTGAGTGATTACTTTTGAGTAAATAAGCTGTGTTGAAGAACTAGTGTGTGCATTAGGGATATTACGTAAGAGGAATTTATTCGGGGGAAAGTAAAAGCATTTTTGGTCACTTGAGGGGGTGGAGAGTGCAGGTTGGTGGGTGCAGTGTGGAGACGTTTGAGAATTAAGATTTTTTTTTATGCATTCGTTTCTATGATGGGTGGGTTTTTTTGACAACGTTTTCTCTGGAAACTATTGTTTTCTCGGTTTATTAATGTTGGTGCAGCGGTTGTGGAAGGTTTTAAGACAGGTTTGTATTCCCATTGTTGCAGCAGTGACGATGAGAGGGATGATGTGTTAAAAAAAACGTTACGTGAGTGGTGGAGCTAATAAATGTCAACTTGCTTATTATTTTCTTCTGCTCACAGTTTTCATCACACAATGAGAACAAAGCGGGGTAGCGCGATTTAATGGATGAGGCGTTTCTCCTTGGAGTAAATGAATTCGGTTTAATAGGAACGGGGTAATCTATTTCGTTTTTTTAGTGTTTTTTGGACTGGTGCCGGAGTTTGAGAACAAAAGGATAGGGATAGTGGAGTGAAAATGCAGAGAGAACCTTTTGTTGTAACTTCGGCATTGTGTTGAGAAAATTTTAAAAAGAGTAATAGGCTGTCGTAATTTATGTTAATCCACATTATTCTTGGCATTTTCTTGGATCAATTTCGAGTCAATTAGTGTTCTAATTACGACGGGTTTGTGAGTATGAGTTTACACGCGTGTGTTGTTAAATGCTGTTTGCAACTGCTGAAAACGGGAAATGTCAGGTATCCCTCATTGTTGGTCAGTTATGTCGTTTTAGTGAATAGGATCTCGGGTATTACTTCGTAGTAGATTGACATTTAGAATAGGTTAAGACGTAGGAGGAAGTTCGATGCGAAGTGAACAATAAAAGAACGACAATGTGGAGACAGTACCGCAAGACAAGCTACACGTTAAATGTCACGGGTGTCGTCGGGAAACTTTGGATTTGACATTCAGAAACTTTCGGTTTGTTAGCATTTTGTTGGGTACACTGCGTTTTACACTTTTTTTTAATGTCATTTTACAGGTTTAATTATTTCGTTGAAATCAGTTGGAAGATTTTCTTCCGCACTATTTATCTCGTAGAATAAAAATTCAATTCAACTGTTACGTAATAAATTTTACCCTTTCTTCCTAAACACTCATCTTTGTTCGCAGTAATAACCTGGAAAAGCTAATTTACGAACGGACGAGCTTTTTTTTGAGGTCCAACGGGTTCTCTCAGTCTTGAGATTAAAAGGAACGTTATTAGAACTCTTTTGTTCAATGGGGGGATTAAATGATTAAATGCGCTGAATGGCCGGTGATAAACGACTCCCTGCTGCTCCGCGTAAGAAAAGAGGAAAGCAAAACAACCTGTCATTTTCCCAACGAATATTAACAGGATATTGCGTTTTCTTTTCTGTTTGACCTATATATTTTCGTTTTATTGTGCGTGAGCGCTTTTCTTCCAGTTCTTCCTGTCTTCCTTTCTTTTTACGGGTCTGGGAGGCTTTTCTTAATTGTGTTGTGTTGCTGTTATCGTTTTTTGGCACACAATGTAATGAAATTATTACCATTTAAAACGGAGAAATTGTTTTAATTATTTCCCATCGTCATCCATTATGAAGTTTCTTTTTGAAGGAGGGAGAGAACAAACAAGTTTTTGTTCTGTAACTACCTATTCATCAAAATTTTATTCTCTGGGGGGAGAATCGTAATGAAAACGGGTTTGTGTGTTCGGAGACGTTGAACAAAGGTTTTTGGATTTTGATTTATTAGGTTTTTGGAGTGAGAGAGTTTTTGGGAGAGAATTTATGATAGTTGGAGGATTGGGAGGATAGGGGGTAGGAGTTTAATGATTTTGGATGGTGTTATTTTTGGGGGTTGTGTTTGGGATTTTTGTTGGTGGTGGTGGGGATTTTGAAGATGTTGAGGATGTTTTAAAATGTTTTTAAGATGGGGTTCTTGGGGGAAGTTGTTAATGCGGTTTTGGTCATTATCATTGTTGGGTTTACGCAGTCATTGTAATGTGGGCATTTAAGATTGGTTTGGTGTAACGGATTGCTATTTCCATGTACGTGAAAAGAGATCAAGCATCGTAGGTACTTGATAGTAGAGGGATCTTCTTCAAAAAGAGTTCATGACTTTGATTCCAATTCATTTGATTACGTAATTTTTCACTATGCATTCTAGGTCGAAACTTACCATTTCCACTGATGTAATTGAATGAATTAATTGAATCCTACTAATGCTTATTTTACTCATTTAAAGGTAATCATAATGAAATTGCTATGGAATCTCTATGAGTTTGGGTGAATTTCAAATCAGTTCATTAAGTTTTCAAAACATTCAATCATTGTGGGTTTCTGCAATGGAAGATCAGTTGATTAGCGCTCTGTTAACAGTTTCCATGGCTCGTGGATTTCGATTTTCACATTATGTTAGAGATTCTAGAGATCATCAGTAGTAATTAATGCTCCGATTCCAACTATTGTATAAATTAAGTTTAAAGTGTACTTATCTGAGACATATCCGCTTGTATTCCCATTGCACCAAATTTACATACTTTCAGATTGATTATGCCAGAATTTCAAAAACCTCAGTTTTATTAATAACGCAATTTTACACCATAATTTTCCCCTACTTACCAACCCACTCCCCAATAGGTTTCAAATTCCCGATAAGTTATCGGTGATAACCCAACCTAAACCGATTCCCAATCAACTCACCTTACCCAAAAAAAATTAGTACATAAAGACGTAAACAAAAAAACCCACACACTTTTGTATCCGATTGTTAGATCATTTTATTCCGTTCTCGTTGGCTGGTTTTACCCAGTAAATATCACATGAGCAAAGTTTCTTCCCAAAAAACCTAGCTTTCTCTGTTGACTTGTTCGTTTTTCTTTCAGCTACACAGCTTCCAGCGTGAGTTTCCACTTTCTCCAGAGAACTTTCTCTCAGCAGCGTACGAAAGAGCCAAGAGGAAAAAAAACTGAGCATGGTGAGAAACATGACGAGAATACGGAAATGTTTGTGAAAAATACGGATAGAGAATTGAGTGGTTGTATTTCATCCGTCCAGTGTGTTTTCTCAGAAATCCTTCTCTTTCTTCGCACTCGAGAATAAAGAACGAGTTCATCCTTTCCTCTGTGGTTTCCCGTTCTTTTGGTCTTTGGTGGTCTGGTTTTTTTTAAAATGGAAAGTTGACGTCTATAATGTAATATTGATGAAGATTTACTTTCGTACCTGAGCTTAGACTTTATTTTTCTTTTTTGGTGAGATGAACTACCCATCATTGTGAAAAATGGTCAATATTTGGGGGGAAACGGGTGAGAAGTATATTTCAATGTGTATTTATGTCATTCGACTGACACTTGAACGTTTTTGGAACGAGTTGAGGTTAATATTAATATGTGGGGTTTTCAGACGAAGTGGAGCATTGCGGGTCTTTCGAATTTCAGTAGTTTATGAATATACGAATGGGAGTATATTTTTACATGACAGACATGATGATGAAAGATTAGATGGCGAGGAGAATTTGGTGACCACTGGAATACATGTGCGTGTCTGTTTTTCTTTTTATTCTCTCGTGATGTCACATAAACTTTGTCTCTTGCGTTTTTCATCTGGGTTTTTACTCTTTGAAGAAAACAATGCAGACGGGTTGAGATGAAAAAAGTTGGACCAATGATTTAACAATCTTACCGTTTTGAATAATTGTAAAAAATCAACAATCGATTGGATTGGAATGCAAAAAAAACTCCACATACTCGCAACTTCCCCCCATCTTGCATCTGACACGAATAAAAAAAAATCATAAACTCTACACGAGCTCCCCAAAACTAAAATCAGGTCAAACCAGAAATCCCGCAACAATGAAAACAACGGGAGGGCCCTCTGGTTTGCGGTTGAATTTCCAGAGAAAACTATTTTTTTTACAACTTTCACCCGGTTCCCAGTTTTCGTAATGGACAAAAAAAATATGGACCACTGCATAATATTTCGTGCTTTTTCCTTGAAATTTTTACTCCGTCCTGGTTTTTTGCATTGCTGAGAATCAGTGACCAAAAACCGCAGTTTCGTAATGTTTTTGTTACATTCGTTCTAATGCGTTTGTGTAAAAAAATCCTGAGCATCAAAAATCTCTCTGCAATGCAAAAAAACAACATGTATCTGCAATCTCTGCATCAATCTACATCAAAATCTATAATCCAGCGAGTCTGCAACGAAATTATCACACTTTCCGACTGACCAGAGAGTACTAGATTGTTATCGTAAGCAGAATATTAGATCCCCGCATTCCAACGGAAAACTCCCAATGCATTCATCTCAGATTTTAATGCGGCACAGGATTTCAAGAATCTCGTGTTATGCACTCCAATCAAAACTCCTTTCGCACACACTGACCGCTACCAGTCAAAAAAAATATTCCAAAACCGAATGATTTCAAAGTTTTTAGACTTGGAATTCGGAATAGGAATGTTTAGAAGTTTTAAATCATGAGCATATAGAATACCTACGTATCAAACACGATTGCATATTGTTGTAGAAAGTACTGCTATTGTACTATTCTCAAAACATTTTCACAAGTCGGTAGGGCACAAGAAGAAAGTAACTTCCCACCCGGATCCTCGTCATTTCCACCAGCTGCTTGTGTTCTCCTCATACTTTCTACTTTCTATTTTCTCCGAGAAAAGTTTTGCCCTTTTTTTAAGCAAACAGAACACACTCATTCGAACGAAACAACTCGAAAAAAAAGAAAACTCGAAGAATAATGAATAAGTGCTGGAGGGTCAGCAGAGCAGCTCCTCCAACAATCGGGAGGAAGCAGCTCTTGTAGAATGGCAAATTGAAAAGTTTTTATCGTTGAACTTTCAATCGGTGATGCTCTGCTTGTCTGAAGTTGAGGTCAGAATCGTTTCGGGGTTACGTAAGGGTGGAGTGAACCTCACATCTGCATTGGTTCGGTCTCATTATATCCAAAGCAGTGACCTCACCTCAAAAAATTCGATGATTAGTAAACATCAGTAAATTGATCCAACCCACCCAATTCGTAAATATAAAATATTGAATGAAAAATTTCGCTGATGCTGAAAAAAAACCAATAAAAGTCTAACCCTTTCAATACACATCAATGCACCACTGGACACCAGAAAAAAACCCCATTCCCAACGTTTGACCACCGCTTCACAGCATGTTCCAGGAACTATAAACACACGCTCCATAAATGTCAATATTAGTTTTACTATCCCCACCACCGAGTATATAGGAAGGAAACACGAATTTTTCCCTCCCTCGTTATGTGCTATTTCGTTACGTAAATATGTAGTAGCATAAAAAGTATTTCGGGGAGCCACACCAAATAATATCCTCATCATCGACACTCAATGATTATCCGCCTATGACGCTCGATTACGAAGTGTACGGTGAAAAAAACGAGTGACCGGAAAAGAAACTGACAAACCGCTTTCTCTATTGTTTACACACCCGTTTTTATTTCCTCATCCTCCGATTATTACTGTGAATTAAGTCCACAGCTATTCTTTGATGGGTCATACATGAGCGGTCATCCACGATTAAATTCGTTTTTACAGTAAATGATTGGGAGCACACTCGCTTCCCCCCACCGTGTTTTTCTCCTGGTTGGATTAGACTCGGGGTTTTTAATGTAGCAACGACTCTACAATGTTAAGACACGGAGAAAATGGAAAACTTTTCCCATTTATCATTATCAATAGGTTCAATCTCCTTCGTTCTTGTTTGCCCGTGTGTCCTCTGGATCTGGATACATACGATTGTAAATTGGTCGATTTCTACATCTGGCTCTTTTGTTCCTTCTACTCTGAACATAATGCGTATGGTTTTTGTGTGTTTGAAATAATCAAATTAACCGATTTCTACTCCAATTCCGTTTTTATAGTTTTTTTCCCTGCTCGATATTATGCACGAGTTTTTTTTTAGGAAGGACATTGCTACTTTTGAGCAATAAGTTCCAAAATGAGAATGGTAAAAGTTTATCAATTTTCCCCCAATCTATCCGGTATCAGTGATGATAACGGGAGAGGGAAACATGGATGGTGCATTACACAGGTTGGTTGTTTAGCGGATGTTGTAGAGTCTCTGTGTAGTGGCATGTAACACAGTGGAGTAAACAAACTTGTTTCAATTCCAAACGCTCCGAAACAGTTTCACCCAAAGAAAGGAATTTTATAGCTTTACAGCCAGAGAGCTCTCCAACTCCTAAACATAAACATAGTACTTCATATCATTTTACGTTATTATGCTGATTACAATTTCCACTCTGATATTCATACTCCAACTCATCGTTGTTTTTCATCGACCGGCCGGCTGGCTTCTGCAGTAGTAAAAATACACACACACGGAAGGCAATAAAAAAATATCTCGTCGGTGGTTGTAACGTCAGGGTGGATTGGGAGAAATATGTATATATTCTGAAGGTGGTGAATGATGATTGCGAGGATGAGGTCGAGTTCTCGAGGTACGTATGAGTGCATTATTTTTTGGGTAGTTGCGGGGAGAAAGTTTTGATATAGTTTTCTCTGGGTGTAATAAAAAAGACCTATGCAGAAGACGACAAACGACAAACACTGAACTGCATTATTAGGTTACTTTCTTTTTCGCATTCTTCCGCTGTGGAAATTGGGGAAAGAGCAAAGTTATGTTTTTCTTGGGGAATGCACTATTGCGTAGCGTCTTGATATTATGGGCTTTTATTGTCGGGTTGGTGTATGGGAGGATATCCTTTTACAATCGTTAATATGAGGGTAATAGGTTGGTTGACATTCGGGGGGGATCGTGGATGTGAGTTATTTTTTAGTGGTGGAGGTGGACGTGGAGATGGATGTTCGGGTTATTGCGTTTTTTACGCAGGATTTTGAATATTCTTTTGTGATAGTGTGCGTATTATTTTTTGATGTTGGTTGAGAATTGACTTTTGGAAGCTGAGTGATTGCGATCCGATAAATGAGGCTAATTTTAGTCTACTGGTGAGTTTGTCCAGTGTTAAAACTCAAAAAAATACTTTTAAAAAACACACAAGATGTTTTATTCCAGTTCTCTTCACTTTTGAATACACCCACTCATTCAAAAAAAGAACAAAGAAAAAAAAACGAATGCGAAAGGTACTGAAATCAGTTCACAGACCATTGGTTCCTCTTTATTGGGCAATTTGGCCTGAACAAAGAGAACCCGTTAGTTGAAAAAAAAGTAACTCGAAACTATCGGAAAACGAGTTTGAAAGTTGTTCTGAGATCTATCACTTCTTTCTCTACTAGAACATAAAAATAGCTGCATGGGTTTTCCTCGATGTGAGAAAAAAGTCAATGGGCTCTATAATATTCCCGTGGACCTTGACAAATCATTCTTCCTGTATACATGAGTACATGACAATGCGTTGTAGTACTTTTACATTCGACTCCTCTGGCAAAAAAAACAGAAAATCTCAACGTGATGGGTTCTAGAAATACTCTTGTTTAGAATGTGTAGTAAATAAATATTACGTGGACATTTTTTTCTCTGACTTTCTCCAGTTTTGCATATAAAACCGTGTACGAAGAGTATTTTTATTGCCAATCTTTTCGCTGGAGATTCATCGCCGAGGAATGACTGGAGGGTATGAATGAGATGGGTTGTATACGGTTACATTTATGCTACTGTTAGTGTAGTTCCATTAACATGTATACAAGTTGTAAATAAACCAGGAGGAAAAAGACGCATTGTTTACTCCAATTGACTTCGTTGTGGGTTTTTCTTTTTCAAAATGGGATTTTGGATGAAGTGAGGCAAGGATTTCTTGATTTTTCTGTCAGAATAATGTCATGCATCGGGACACATCATCTTTCAAACTTTTTCAGGGGGAGTAGCTCAATCTTTTATTTTTTGGGGTTACGTACACTGGAAAATTGGTTCAGTCATGTCATGGGAGAAAAGCCTCCTGAAGAAAATTGGATGGAAATACGTACGATCACAAGAAAAATGGGAATAGGAACCCTTCAAACATCAGAGGGTACAGAAATGTGGTATTAATTTTGCATTTAATATTGGGTGGCTTGAGGGGGTTTTTGGGAACTTGTTGTAAAAATGTACATCATTTTTTTTCTACTTGCTCGAGGCTATCAATTAATTTTCATATATTTTTTGAGAACTGAATCGCAGGTGCACGTGTAGGACAAAGTTTACGTGTAGTGGACAGGAAATTGTTTTAAATGGTTTTGTTTTTCCATAACGCACGAGTCCGAGAAAAGTTTAGGACGCAAAGACAGGAAATTTTCACTTTTTTCATAATTTCAGTGTTCGCGAGGTGTACTTTCTACTCCCGTTGATACAAGGAAGGAAGTTCAGTAGCATGCAGTGTAACGTGCAAGTAGGGACACCAGGTAGTGGACACCATCAAAAAACTTACAAAGTATCACTTTCAAACAGTTGCATTAGGCGAAAACCAAATAATACCGAAAAAAACCCAAACACACCAACAAAAATGTTTACATGTGCATCCACTTGACAAAAAAAAACCGAGATCATTGTCAATCCACATAGGAAATGGATACATCAAGCACTCTACAAAAATGCATTCTCCAAGAGTGAAAGTGGAGTGCCTCAAACTAGTGCACAGAACAGACCACATCTTCAAACAGTAAAGTGAATGGGACATGGTGAAAGCTGGAAAAGCAATATTGGTCCACACATGTCCGTATATATGACCAGACAACAGCCACAAAACGATGATCAGGATAAAAACTGAGCTTTTTCAAGAGCGCACACATGTGTTCTAAAATACACTCCCGTCATCAGCTATTTTCCCTATCCCGTTCCCATTAAAACTGCTGAAAAAAAGGAAAACTCGAGAAAACAAGACCGTTAAGACCAGAAAAGGTAACGGTCCCTTTCAGTGTGGAAAAACCAGTTTTAATGCACTTTAATATCATACGTTATAGGATGTTACGCAAACAGATGTGAAACTACTATGCACATCCAAATCCCGATCTTCCGGAGAAAACCCCTCATCTATTGATGAAGAGGAAAGTTTGGTAACAGCTGCACTGGTCTTCTGGTGCTGGAGGAAAACAAAGTTTTCTCTCTTGGTCCTCTTAATGCAGTTGTGTGTGCGTGGAAAAGAGTCTTTGGAATGTCGTCGTGAACTTTTTTACCACTGGCTATTGGGGACCTCTGTGGATTCGAGTCTTTCGGAATTTGGTCGATGCTCAACTGAGAGAGTGGATGTGAATATCAAGGAGTGTATGAATTTAAGATTAGTATTGAGAAGGATTTGTGGTCGATCGTTTATAATCGTTTATATTAAACTCAATTCTAATTGGGTCGGTTACTTATCTTTATGCACGAATGATTAGAACCATATCTTAAAATGCAGTAGTATCGGTCAATTTAACCAATAAAGTTTTTCAAAAATTAGGAAAGCAACAAGCCGATTTTCGATAACAACCTATGATAAATGCTCATACTACCGATAGTAAAAAAACTCCCCACACAACAGCTCCTCCAACACCAACTCCATCCTAGAAATTCATTTAACAACAGTCTCGAACAAAACATCCTTATTTCTCATCAAAGAACTCTGAACCGTTTTCCCTGCCACTCACATTTCTCCCGATTGCCTCCGTGGCTGGTGACTAGAGGAAAAAAGATCAGATTAATTTGGAGAGTTCGTAAAAAAAAACTCCACTCGCACTCTAGCACTTCTACCAAGAATATCTGCTACTAAATTGTGTTTTCCCTTATCTCTCACAGAGTTCATCTCAAAAAAACCCACGTCATATATAGCACACCATATAAATAATACAAAAAAGGACCACACACAGACATACCATCTAATCCATCTCGTCCAAGCAACATCAACAACAACATCACGAACATTATCTCATTTAGAGTTCTATACGCTCTCTCCACGATATCGACCAGAGAGCGACACGTTCCAGAGAGAAAGGACTCGAAAAAAAAAAACATTATCTCATATTTTATCTCCTTCTCATCTCTCACAAGAGCAACAACTCCTTAACACAGAGAGAGAGACCAAGGCCATTCATCTCCTATCTGTGTAATTATTATCAGAAGGAAAGAGAAATTGGATAGAAAGAGAGAACAAGAAAACCTGTTTGCTCGGTTGCACTTGACTGGAAGGAGAAATGTGAACTCAACTGTAAACGTTCTCTTTCCTTTTGACAGATACCCGAATCATAATTGAGCCAATCCTACTCATTTTACGTTTGGAGAAAAAAACCCCGTTTGATTATGTTTTTTTTATACTTTCTCTCTGTGAAAAAAGGAGCCAAGGCAACAAGTTGAAAGTGTTGCTGCAATTTCTCCGACGATAGTCATGATGCCATGCAATATAATGTAGTTATAGCAATAAGGCATTTTTTTCACGAGAAACTTGGCTGGATAATTTATTTGAGTTGGGAGTTCCTACGGATTCCTTTGTGTGTTGGATGGGGGAAAATTGGATAACGCGTTTTGTTGAGTTCTTCTTTTTTTTCGTTGGATGTGCGTTGGCTGCCAATACGCGAGTAACGTTTTTTATAGTAAATGTGGAGGAATGCGTTGGTACGTGGTGATTTCGATGTTCGCTGGAATCATCGTGAAGATGCGAGGAGTGTGGAAGCTGTAGTAAGTATTCTTACTTAATAATATCGAGATTCGTATGGGAGAAGTAGATCTCGTGTTTGTGTGTGCTGAAGGAGAGGAGTCTCCGGGGAAGTCTTGTAAAGTAAATAATTGTATCGGTGAAAAATCATCTTTTCGAAAAATTGATATTATTTTGTTGATCCGGGAAGTCGTATGCGTTAGGTTTTAAGAAATTGGATGTGGAATTTAGTGGTGGTTATGTAGATGGGTTCTGGTAGCATTCGGGATACGTTTGCGAAAAGTCATGTGGATAAAAACGCAGTTGCCAGCGTTTCAATACGTTCATTTCTGAAAAAATTGGATTGTTAAAAAAATTAATTTGCAATCCAATCAATCTTGATAAGCCACTACGTTTCAGTTGACTCCAATCACAACAACACCACCACCATGGCCTTCGAACCGTACCTAATGAACCGGAAGCAATCATGCTACCGCTCCCCAATCTGCTTCTCGTACAATCCCCGACTCCCCCAACACGATCCCAACTGCACCAACGACAAGTACAAAAATTACTTCCGGGATCGTTGGAAAGCTCTCTCGCAGGAAAGGTGCAAGTGCAAGGCTACCGTTCCATCGAAATGCCTTTGTCCACCGCATCCGTTTGCCAAACCTAAATGCCCGGATGAGCGTCGCATTCCGAAGGAGCCGATAGAGTTTGATGACATCTGTATCCCTCAGCTGTATGAGCGTGGGGTTACCCAGTACAAGAAGACTTTCCAGTACCCGTGGTCTCATAATAATGTGGAT
>JAQIXX010000960.1:0-42471 GCA_034700605.1 Willowsia nigromaculata
ATGGTGGTGGTGGTGATGGAAGGAGGGAACATATGGAATATGCTGAGGGAATTCGGATTTTGGAATGGTATCGTGTGGCGTATACTCCTTTCTATTGGGGTAAGAAGCCCGGCGAATTCCAACTGATGGAGGAGTGGCGGTCGGGGAATGCTGAGGAGCGGGTGAAGTAATCCCACTACTGGAAGAGGGTGACCCAATCATATTTTCAGCGCTGTTTTGATGGTATAAATTGTATCGCGATGAGGTTGTGTGCTGAGGGGATCCTGTAGATTGTCTCGCTGATGCCGCCCTTGATGGCTTCGGTGATCCCAGGGGTGTCCCTGAGAATAGGGGACTAGAGGTCCCACCTGTTACCACGGAACTGGGCTGGTGTTGGTAAACGGGTGGTGCAGAGAAGAGTATTTCACCCATGCTTAGCCCCCCGCCAATTGACGAAAAGGGGGAGTTTGTGGATGGTGGTGTTGAACTTACTTGGCTAGTTTCTATTACGTCGTGAAACAAATCGCTACCGCTTGGTCTACTCCTGGCTCCCACAGTGGTTGTGTTCGTTCCAATTTGCGCATTTACATTTTGTGGTTGCTGCTGAACACCCGACTGGAAGGATTGCACGGTTTGAGATAAAAATTGGGATGAAGCTTGCAGCAAAGGGAGGAATGGATTTGTGGAAGAATATCCCCCAGTGGAAGCAGCAGCATCTCGTCCACTCATGTCGACTGTGCCACCGGAAATACCTCCATCATTTTTATTACCATCCCCCATAGCTGCGGTGTAGCTGTTGTTGCTGGAAATTCTCTGATTGGCATGTGATGTTACGGATGAGGACGTAGACCCAGAGTGGGAATGTTGAGGTGGTGGTGGAATTCTTGGCACCGCAGCGGGTGCAGGAGAAGACGGTGCGGTGTTAAATACTGAATCAAGGGAGCTTTGGGATGTCAACGGGGCTGGTGGAAGGATTGGTGCTGGCCGTAAAGGTTGTGGTGGAATCTGACTATTTGGACCCTGCTGAAGCAAGTGTTGATGATGAAGATGCCTTGTGAAAGAAGAGTTACTCCCTTGACGAAATAGTTGGTAGTCGGTGTCGGTAGTGTCGAAACGGCGAAAACTTCCTCTGCCAGAGATATTCAGGTCCGACTCTGATGATACCTGTGCATCCAGTCAGATTATCAGGACTTAGTAATTTAGAATTAATTACTTTTTTCATTAAGCTCATCATATAGTCATCCTATTATCATTATATCAAGTCATGACATGAAGCTCACACTGAATTTTGTTTAAAAGTGTTAGTAGTACTGTGGATTATTGTGTGCTGGGAAAAAGTTGAAAAGTGATGGTTGTACATTGTGCATAGCAATATAGGTAGAGAGTAGCTTTTATTTCAATACATCAATCAAAGTCATTCTCCTAACATCATGCATTAAGCGTGCACATGCCATTATAATACTGTAGAAACATTGAATCCACCTTTATTGCGACCTACCGAATCTACGAAGTTCACCAGTAGTTGGAATCACACCGAGTCGTAAAAACATGCAAGCATGTCATTTCCTACTTGTTCAGATTCACCAGATATCAACACAACATAATATACACATACAAACAGTTTTCAAAGTAATTTTTCCACGGTTTCATACGTTCTTATTTTGATCGACGAGTTTTCAACTACCTTTAACTTTTTTTCTCTACAAGATATAATATACTATAAGTAGAAATCTTATTATAAATAACTACATTGAAGTCAGTATACTACCAACTAAAGTATATGTAGATACTTCCATATGAAAATATATGATTGTTGTTGTCGTCATCACTGTAGCTGCTGTCCTAGATAATTTTTATGTCTAGATAATATTCTGTGAACTAACCATGTATCCATTTGGATTGAAATGTTGTCGTGTGCCTTGCCTTGTGAGAACCATTTTCTCCTCGCCACTCGAAAATAGCCATGCCTTGGTCCAGGTCCATCCACCCAAATAGTGGCAAAAGAGGAGGGCGAGCAAGCCAATGATTGCAATTATACCGGCAACCGTCACCAGAGTCTGAACCAAACCCATACTACACACCCACCAACAACATCAACATCACACGTATACAGACATACATACAAATACAAACATTCATGATATGGGTACAAAAACATTATCATAATATAAAATTATAAAATATTAAGACTACATAAGTTCCCCATCTTTGATCATCTTTCATTTCAGCGTCATTATCTCGGGGACAGAAACGAAACAGAAAATCCACTGAATTATTAAATGAAAAATCAGAGGAGGAAGAGAAAGAGATCCAGGTCTGATGTTACATTCTCTCATTATGTGTTCATATCTCCTCTCTCTCTCTTTTTTATCTCATCTAGATTTAAAGGAAAAAGTGTCATCCTCTCTCATCGCCTCACTCCTATTTCCCTGCTCTCTCTTTTCCCTTCATTCTCTTAAAAAAGTAATCCAAGAATGAGAATGAATGAGGAGAAAGAGCTCTCTTTTTCACTTTTTTGCTCACTTTTTTCCCTTCTCACTCACTTTTTCCTCTCCCTTTCTCTGACGACAGCACATTTTATTCACTCTCTCTCTCTCTCTCTTCATCTTCTTCTTCCTCCTTTCCATCTTTTTCACTTTTACTCTCATCATTGAACAGTAGTATCGGATGAAAGCATATATTGTTCTAGCGAAATGCACACTTCACTCTTTGCCTTTCACTAGCTCTTCGCTGAAAACAGCGCGCCAACAATCCCGACTGAATCAAAAAAGGATTTCCCCTTTAAAAACTCTCAAGTGAAAGAATACATAATACATTTTCACAATGATGACTAGAGCGATGATGATGGTCTCCAGCAAAAGAATGTCGTGTTTTACTAAAAGCAGGACAGAGAGATAGATGGTAGTGGTGGTGGAAAGGAGAGAGGGGAAGAACAAGAGCCAGAAAAGATGTTGAACACTACCCAGCCATTTCCCATCATCGCATACTCCATTTGACACTAAAAGTGCGAGTGTGTCTTCCCAGAAGGAGTCCTTTATAGACATGCTGACACTCGAGGCATTTGGCTGTTTACAACTGTACAGATAGCAACATTCTCTTTAATGAGACTATAGGTAAGGGATTTTATATGAAAGTAGCAAAATAAATGGTTTAATATATAGAACTCGCATAACATTTACACTACTTTTCTCTCTCTTTCCGAAGAAAGTAGGGGAATAATAATAGTAGAAAAACATGTGTTCTTTGTACTCATATATTTATAGAAAATGATGAAGCTCTGAATATTATTGTGAGGCCAAGTAAAGTAATAATAACTGTGGCTTGGTAAATGCTGTTGGGTTTTGTGGTGGTTAGTGGCTAACATATTTAATGATATTGGCACGGGAGTTATGTTAGCTGTAAGAATTTGTATGTACGCTAGGTATATCCACTATTGACAGGAAAGAATTTGACCTTGTTCTCTTCCTCCTTTCTATACCGTTATACATGGACACATTTTTTCGTTTTTTTTCTAGGTCTCGCTTAACTCACATGATCATCTCATAAGAGAATGATTGTCATCGTCCTCTTCATCCAACTTGACATTTTCTCTACTGACATTACACTAGAAATAAAAATGGAGGAGAGGATGATGATGAAGAAGAACAAGAAGTGGAGCACACCAGCTCTCTGGTTTCACACTGTAGAACAAGAAGACACACAGGAGTCCACTGACATAGTCAGAACCATCGTCATATCATCCTCCTCCTCAACGACAACACTTGTATCTCACCACCACCAACACTACGTGGAAAACTCTTGTTCTTTACTCTTTAATGCTCAAGCTGACATATATAATGATGAGTGCTTATACTCATGCCGGGAGTATTTTGAAAGAGGATATGAATATAATACGATATATATAAGATATGAAAGTCCACCTTTCACTAATGAGGACATGCAGATCACACACATAAGTTGTAACATTGCAAGCTTTACGAATAAAACCTTATGAATGTATGAACTACATGCCTGATTTTTTTTTCATTTTGGTATTTGGAGTGGAGAGAGCGTTTGTTTCATGTTCTCTTCATCTAATGGGAGCTCTCGCTTTCCATTGTGTACTTTTGCCGACAATGTGGGAGAAAGCCAGTGATGATATTGTGTGTGTGCTTGGACTGAACACGGTCATATAGCCAAGTCAGATCATTCATCTTTGTTCGCTTCTGCTGCTTTTCTCTTTCACTCTTTCTCTCATCGCCAGTTGTTCCTTCCTTATTTTCCACTTACATTTTGCCAAAATTTGTATGTACTTTCACTCTCTTAGCCTGCCTGTTCCAGTCACTTCAAATCATTTATTATTATCCTCTGACGTTCTCACAGAGTCAAATGCACACACATACGCTCTCGTAGGTTATTGCATTATTATTATTATTAGTATACACTGGTGGAGTAGTGTGCAGCCTCTATACTTTCCCACGATAAGAGCATAAATCTACTTGAGAAGAGTGAGAAGACTGAGAAAAAAGTTCACTTTTTTTCTTAGCTTTCACTTCATCTCGTTGTCAGTATGTTGGTATGACATGATGGTGTTCTGGGCACTTGCACGAAGAGGTATACCGCGTGGATGACATGACATGACACAAGAAACACCTTTTCCTCTGTCTCTCAAGTTCCTTATTATTTATTCCCATTAACATTCTCTTGCCAGAGGCGTTAGAACTTAGAGCTGGCAAAAGCACTGTCTTTGTTACACTACAAAACTGTACACTTTCTCATGGTTGGCTCTGTAGTAGAAAGTGGTGATGGTGCTTTATAAAAAAATTATAAAAGTACTTATATTCCTTCGTAAAAGAAGACGACAGAAAATGATGGAGAAAGAAAAATATTATTGAGCACTTAACGAAAGAAGGGAGAGAGATACGAGCTTTAGACATTTTCAGGTGAAGCCTTATATCGAGAAATAATGAACTAGATATCACATTATTGATGATCAAATAATTTATGCGACTGTGAAATTCATTTTATGAGAGCATTCAAGAGAGAGAAAAAATCGAGACCACAAAATTATAGTATGCAATTCACATTCCCACTTCCATACATCAACGCTGCGCCACTTTAAAAAAGCGGGTACAGCACAAAAAAAAGTCCATCGCAAAGCTAATGTCGCTCCTATTATTCTCCACATAGGAGTCGTAAAATATTGCTGATAATGATCCAGTGAACTTTTACATAAAAAACATTAAAAACTCGACTGGTAAGTTCGCTGATGTAAAAAGGTTTTTTTATTCCGTTGGTTGGAGATAATATTATTATTACCGGATATCCGGCCATACATAGGCAATTTTTTTCTCCAAATATACAAAAGGAATATAAGCGTGTATAAAAGTTATACAAAACTTACGCAATTCATAAATATGGAAATGATGCATGTAAAACAAGGGCATAAATAAGATGCTAGCTTGTTCAAGATTTTTCCTTGCTTTTTTCACTCCCACGACTCTTCCGTTCCCTGTCTCACTATCTGCTTCTCTCACCTTTTGACTGCCATCCACATCTTCTTTCCTTAACGAGCAGAACAGATAAAATTCCCAGGTTTGTTATACCAAGAGCATGTTGTCATGTCTATGCGAAAAAATGGGGAAATTTTATTGAATGCTTATTACCCCAAGGAGAAATGAAAGAAAGTGAAGAAGGGAAAAGCAGCCAGAATCAGAGAGAAAGTCTGAGAGAAACAAACAACTGACTGCAAGTGGGGAAAAAAGGAACAGCTGTAAACAAATCTTGACTTTCTAATGGCTTATTATGGAAGTTGTAAATAAACATTTTACACTACTTCCACTCCACTTCAACTCCAAATGAAAAAAAAATAATACATTTCCATAGAAAGTCTCAGGGCTCATATGAATCCACATTCACTTGTATTAATTTGTGTATGAAAACGTGAAATATTGCTGTAAATTATGAAAATCTTTTATAAACTGAAAAAAAAAGTTTTACAATAAATATTTCAATTCTCTACCTCATTTTGATACTAGTGTACTAGCTCATTTTAATACTGGATCGATACGACTGAAGATAGGAACCGACCATGCATGTCATATTAACGGATTCCCTTGGGTTGGATTTGTCCTACTTTGTGCTAGCGAATCTTTCATTTTTTAAAGCTTCCTAACCAGCAGCATTAAAACAACTTGTGGGGGATTCATAGAATATAATAATAATAATAATAACAGCCATTAGATATGGATACGTGCGACAGTCACTTTTATCTTTCTCTTTTAAATTTCTACTTGCTGCAGCTGCCATTTTTAAAGCCATTATTTCTGCTGACTCCTATGTTTTGTTTTGCTTAGCATTTTTTGAATGAAATGATAAAGTAGCAAGTCAGCAGAGAACATTTTTTACAGATGTATGCACGAATACACAAAGTGTACACACAACTTTGACATAAATTTGTCAAAAGATTGTCATTGTGGGAGAGAAAGAAGGGAAGAGAAGAAGCGAGCGGGAAGCAGCAGATAATCTCTATCATTCTATAACCGTTTGTCTCCGTAGTTCGCTTTAGCCTCTTAAAAATTGAATTTTTTCATTCTCTTTTATCTTCCGCAAAAAAGAAACCTAGAATTATTTTCTTCCCTTTTGTCCTTCCGTGTGTTTTGTTGCTGACAAGTACCCTCTTGTCTCGAGGGCAGCGAAAATATATCCGGTTTTTTGTTGTTTTTATTTGTAGAGGATTATTGTAGTATATTGACTTGAAATAGTAGGAAAACATGCTTCTCTAGCAAATGCTATTTACATTCCAGAATAGGAAGAAACTGGTCACGATTCCGAGCCAGTTTTACTTTGAACGGGTACATACCATCTTAAATTCGGAAGAAACCGCGACAAGCTTACGTTATTACGTTACGCTGTATCTTTGTACAAGAAACACAATGCGAGAGAGTAGGTGACCAGGAAGGCAAACAGAAGACAACACATTTTTTCGCAACTGAAGCAAAATCTGCTGGTATCACGAGTAAAGATTATTTCACGGAAGAACAGTTCTCTTCATATGCCTGCTCATTCCGAGTCTCATTCTTATCCAAATGTCTCAAGCTAAATGAAAACGCCTTTTGCATTCACATTTCAAAATAAATTGCGATTTCGTCAGAAGCACTTTATCTATTCATACATTTTATGTAAATCCATGTATTTGTTCTAGACTACAGTATTATTCTGAATGTTATGTGTCATTTTTTTGTCATTAAAACTGGTTTCACCCAAGCCCATGCACAAAACAAAAAGGAAAGTAAAACCAACCATTACAATTTGATCTCTATTTTCTTACATTCTCTCAAAATTGTTTCAGTATTTTAACGAATTACTGCTATGAAAATATTAATGCACTATTTTTTTGTATTGCTATACATGCCAGTATCATTCATGCAACTCATTCCAAACCATATCATAATTCTAATGGTGAGTTCTAACATCTTTAGCAGTTGCCATCCCGGTAATAGTAAAGATTTTCAAAGTATAATATCGTCTCAAATTTAAAGGCCCATCATAAAATGTGCTTGCATCACACTACGACTCTGATGATGCAATCCTGGCCACTTTTTTTTATCTACTCACCACCAACCAACCATCCACCGCCATTAGCGTATATCTAAAGAGAGTTTTTTTTCTTGCAGTGCTTCCTTTTTGTACTCTCTTCTCCCATGGGGTCCATTTTCTTGGCAAATTTATTCTCTTTTATACCAACAATGAAATATGTGTGGATGTAGATGTGGAAGAAGTCGTTTTCAGCTAACTTTTTATTTTTCCTTTAGAAAGGAATCGTCAATGAAAATGCACAAAAGCATTACAAGTTTTTCCTCTTTTGAGGAAAACTAATGCAAAATTTACTTCACCAAACAACAAATCTTATAAGTGCAATTCAGAGAACGCCATTGATTTGGCGGTTGAACACAAAAAGAGTTCACCAAGCTGCGGTCAAAAGAGTTCGATCGCTTGCTGCTGTGTCGTTGTCGCGAAAGCGTTTTAGTTCTTGAAGCATTTAGCTTTTTCAGTCTGGGCAATACACAAAGTGCAGTTGTTGTGGTGACATTAACTGTGTGATGACAGTATGTCTCTGTGTGTGGTGAAAGTAATCCATTTCACACGCCAAAGCCAGGACCATAACAACAGCGACGATAAAAACTGTGATGAAAAAGTAAACGGTTTTTTTTCTCAGAATGTTTAACTTTTATACAAGCATCTTGCAAAGTGTAGGTATTTATCAGGGAAAGAAAAAAATTAGCGGTGAATCCGTTGTTGCTTGTGTAACTTCATAACAGCAGTTAAATGAAACTAAACGCTTTTATGAGCTTACATATATAAAGGTATAGAGATAAAATACAGCGCAATGTGCGAATGATCTGATGCCAATCTATCGTACAAGAAACGCTTGAGCAATACACATTAGTGAGGTGTGTTATGGCAAGAATTGCATCGCTGTATACTGGACTTATATTTAGCTAGAAGGCAGAATGCTTTCAGATGTTAGTGGCTACACTAAGCATGGCATATCTGATCACAATAAATAATTCTACCCCGCATGAGTAAACTCTTTCCATTTTTACACTAGTTTTTAGATGCTTGTTCGTAGTGAAAGTGCATGTCGTTAAGACGACTTTCGAGCCTTTTCTCATGTGAACATACCAAAGTTTCTTCACTTATGTTTTATTATTTTCTCTTTCAAGGGGTAAAATGTTTTACAATTGTGCTGATGTTCTTATTTGAGGATAGAGTAAAATTGAAGAGGTATACTGCTAGCACCATTTCATTTTTATAGGTATGTATGAAGAAGTCAGTGGTAATATTGCCATGTTTTGGTATTAGCAGGAAGAGCAAGGAAAAATGTGAATGGAATAGAATGATAAATCCACAAAATTGATTTTTTCTCAACTCCAATATATTGAACGGATATATTCCGTATAACTATGTATAATATTTTATGTAGGTTTTAACATTTGAATGAGGATTTTGCACCCTCACCGCACCCCACCAACAATGTTAACGACGATCGGTTCTCTCTGCTCCTTCAACTTTCTCTTCTTATCCCTGTGAATGCATACGAAATAAATAAATAACAAAAGAGTGCTTCTTCAGATCCACTATGCAAAGTCTGAGATGGGATGAGTATTTGGCTAAGGCTACTGAAGTTATATTCCCCTGTGATGTCGTATGCTCTACAAGTCTCTCATTCCAGAATTGGCTCGTTCCTTCAATTTCAAATTTTAAACCGATCGTCTGAAATCATTATGACTCACTCTGTGAATATCCTTAAACATTTAACTATGCTTTACAATATACATTTTTCTCTGTTTTTCCTTGTGCAATTAGATGAAATTTGAATGAACAATTGTAACTGCTTATTCCTGAAGAAACTGGAAAAACATCCAGGAGCTCAGGCATAAACTTGCGAACACTTTTGCCGGTGTGTTAAATGACTGAGCAGTTGTTGTGGTGTTTGTGGTGACATGTAAAAGGGACGAACCCCTAGAGGCAATACATGACATTATCCTCCAGTGGATTGCACAATATGAGATACGTACTTACGATAGGATTGTGTTTGCGTGCGTGTGGGAATGTGTAAATGGCTGAAATGTACATTTTCTGCATAAGCATATTATCACGACGCATAGATAGGTTTTCAAGCAAGAAGGGAAGGAGACGAGAGGAAAAAGAGGAATGCCAAGAAGTGGTGAAAAGAGTGTGAGAGTTTTGAGCTGAATGTTCTCCTTTTCTTCTTTTCTAACATCGCTTCACAGACTGTCTCACTGACTCTCTTCTTTTTCTTCTCTTATCATCGTTTGCCACAAACCTCGCTGCGATGCTTTTCAAGCGTCTCTTCTCCATTATTGCATATTTTGTGTACAATAATAATACGAATTTCTCCTTATTCTTTAGAAAACCAAAGATGTGGAATAAGAGAGTTAGCAGTATTGTGTAGCTCATGTTTGCAGTTGTCATTTTCATCTTCTGTCTGTTCTATGCGCCCACTGACACAATACACGTACCTATTTACCTACCCATACTACTTGGGCATGGTTGGATTGAAGTGAAACCTTCAACTGTCATCCATTCTCGGTATTTTTTCCTATCATTATTCACCTGTTCAGAGTACAAACTTTAAACCAGGCAGTATGTAGCTAACTATATTGTACATATCCACGAAATATTAGATAACATAAGCAGCAGCCGTACGCAGAAGAGAGACAGCTTCAATTATTTTCCTATTCCATTGTGTAAGGCTTCCTTTATAATTTTTACATGCTAATGAAGGCATTGACGGCATCAGAGCACCATCACAGCTCGAAATAAAAGCGGAGCTGTGGCTTGTTGTAGGAGAAAGATGAGGAAAGAATAGAACGAAATCTGATGTCGATGAATACAAGGCGGGATTATCATCATTCCCAAAACTCACTTTTCATTGTGTGTACATGTGTCTGTATGTCTTATGCTCTTCTATTTTCCTCCTCTTCGCCTTGTCCTTGTCGTTGTGTAAAATCTCAATGAAACTTTAATCATAATTGAAAAATGTTTTGTGTGAAGAAGTGAGACTATTGTACTTATACACACGACGGATGTAATTGAAACGCAAGGAGAAAGCACGTGTTCATCATCAGGTATTTAGCGAGGAGCACCAGGGGAAATCACATTCTGTGTTCTCCCTAGAGCCATCAGCCATCTCAGCTCATCTTCATACTTCTTGGCGTACTTCCCTTTTGAGCTTTTCTTTTAACCATCTTTTAGTACTCCAGGCAATGTTTTGTAGTTTAGAATGGAACGGTACACATATAATGTCATCTTCCTAGCTATCTTATCGCAGGTTTTGGAAACCATTTCAAAAGTTAATCAAGAATGATATAAGTTGTCTTCAGTGACAGAAATCCAACCAAATCATACGGCAATTTTATGGTTAAATGGTTATAATAATAAATGAATAAAATTTGTCTTTGATGGATTGAAAAATTGATAGTTATGCAATTATTGTAAATTGAAGTACTTTTCCCTACATTCTTATTTGAAATTTAAGATAAATAAAAGATAATTTAATTACATATTATGTTAACATCGCATATACATACGCTAGAATGAAGTGCAGTCGCTGTAAAATTAAATGAAACTCGGGATCAAGAATGCTCAGCAGCAGCTTTTAAGACGTAGAAAATGCGCAATCCACGTGAATCTGGATTCATTCTCAAAAATAACTTTCCATTTTCCTTCCATTTCAAAAATTCCAAATAGGTAAATAATTGTTTTACAGTTGGTCCCATATGCGATCACTTGACTGCATGTTCTACCATTGATTTCCTTTGCATCTGCATTACTACAATGAGGTAGAGTATATTACACTACTCCTCGAATTTGATGGAGAAAGTTTTGGTGGCGCAGTAGAAAATACATTTGTATATTACCAAGTTATACTATTACATCTTACAATGTGAAACTATTGAAATTGAAAACCAAATACCCTCACGCCTCACTCACGCATAATGCTACCAAGATGAGAGTAGACGGGGGTAACGAAGACAGAATCTGTGGAGAATACAGTGAGACTGATAGAAGATGAGAAAACATGTATGGTTCTCTAACTCTCTCGAAGAGTCCTCATGTTTTATTAAAAGAGGAAACGACAGACGAAAAAAACATGACACTACCGAGATAGCAGTGTCGATGTTTTTTCACTTTCTCTCTTCGTTTCCCTCTATTGTCATTTTTACCTCATTCCCTTAGTTTGTATTGTAGCAAAAAAAAAGGGTTCAAAAGGGGGAACATGCATGCATTGTTAACTAGTGGCTATAGTTTACTTAAATAGTTGACAGTATCCTATTACATATAATATCTATGCATGCAGTATAAGTACGCGTATAAGCTGCACATGAAAGCTAGTAAACAATATAAACTAAGAAGTGAAAGGCAGATCTCTAGAGCTTTTCCATACTTTTTAGTCTACAATACCAGCAGAACATTAGAGAGACTTTAAGCGAAGCAAAATTGAAGGAGGTACTCGTTCCATGCAGCCAAAACGATGTGGGAGACGATGATGGACCATCAACAACCAAGTACCACCACTAGTGACTGACATTTCTACAATTTTTGGTTCCCTTAACTAAAAATATGATAGTGATGTATAAACTAGCGGTACAAGAATTTGATCAAAATACTCCATTATTATTGCACGATAGAAGAACGCGAAGAAAATATTGTGTGTGGTCTGTAAGGAAAAGTATAATGATAACTTTCCTTTTGCGAAAAGGATGATAATGTTATGGTATGTAATATAAATGCCGTTAAATATCCAATAAGGCGATGTGCCAATTTTTTTTCCCTACATGCCATAGAATGCTGTCGGGAAAGTTTATATGAAAGTGAAAGGAACAGTTTTGAAACTCTGACGGCGGCGGCATAACATATTTATAATATGCTTACGTATTGTAATGGAGGAGGATTTTGGATGAAAATAATGGAAGAAAATTGTATGGACTTTTTTATGTTCGTATAACCTTAACCTATAAGTTGTCCGTGTGTGAATTCAATTCGTGAACCAGGCGGTTGACTGCTGCTGCTTCTTTTCCAGGGAAATACCACACAGTTATTATGAAAAAGGAATGTTTTGTTAGTGTGATGTACATGGTGAGCTTTTTTATGAGATTTTTATTATTGCATTGTTCCGTCTTTCTTTTCTTGCAATTTGGGGCTACCGTATGTATACATGAGTATGTAGGTAGTGAATATACACATCACATAAATGCTTGCTTGTTATTGTGATGCAGTCTGGGTGGTCGTACGTAAAAAGGTGTAGTTGTAAGTCAGATGGTAAAGCACCCTTTCGTGCAAAATAATAATATTAGGTGGAATAATAATAAAGTAAAAAACGAAATGGCATGTTTTTAGGGCAAGAGCCTGCAGTGCCGCAGTGGAGACTTGAGAGACAGCATGGTTAAGGTTATAAGTTGTAACAATGTGGAGTAACGAAGGAAAAACGTGACATGACTATGACTTATGTGCCCATTTCAAAGGTGGCGATGATGGGATTATAGTCAAGTGTTTATGATGACACGGTAGCTAGTATTGTCAAAGATTTGATTTGATAATTAAGAAGAATAAATGACGAATTCAAATAATTTTTACGCTTTTGTTGTATCGCTGCTCACAATACTATTTTTGATCAACAATTCAACTTTTACTGATAATAGCTGAAGGAACAATGTACTGTTGTCTAAAATTTGTTATTATTACCTTGTAGTAAATGCATGGAGAGTATCTTAACAGGAGACAGACAATTGTAAGTTGAGTCTGAGTTTTTTATAAGGTTTTCAACCCACAATCGATCATGTATTGATGATGATGATAATGGCAGGCAGAGATGAGAAGTTGTTAAAAGGGAAGCCATACAATATTTTTTCTTGAATGAATGGTCATTCAACCGACCACTGAGTGATAATTTAGGAAAGAGGAGCATCGTGATGCTGAGTGAAATGATATTGAATGTCGAATCTGGATATCCGTCTTTAAAGCCTTTTCTTTTACTACCATCAATATGACTAGCCACTAACCAGCCCTGTCTTCCCTCGTGCACTCTCCACGATCCATTCCTGTTTCCTGTGTGTGGTGCTTTTATAAGTGGAACTACTTTATGGAAAAATCTTGAGTGTCTCACTCACAATCATTCTGATGGCGAGATGCGAGAGATGAAGATAGAGGAAGGAAAAGAGAGAAAGGGAGCACGTATTCTGACGAGGAGAAAACTTGGCCGAGTACACAGGAAATGAAGCCACTTTCTCTACAAAAAGCGGTGTGTGCACTCTTCACCAACCCCCCTGATGGAGATGGCAATGTACCTCAGACCTCATCAAAATCGTCGTGCCCTAAAACACTGCTTTGTGTGTAGTGTTTATGTAGCTCGATATGATATCAGACAGAGGTTTAGTCATTGCTTTGATAATGACGATCAAAATTATACTATCCAAGTTCATTTTTCCTTCGATAATGCCTTTGTAAAAACATTGAAAACTGTTACAGTATCAGTTTTCACATTGGCTTATAAAGTAAATAAACTTGACGAGAGAAAGTATGATGGAAATGGTGGAAGTTTTGATCAAGAATTAGTCTAGTTAATGAAAGGAGAGTTGGGTATAATGTAAAGTAAACTATTTTGCTCATTTTTTTCCTCCGTCAAAAAGACGAATGTGTGCACAGTATCGTACTATCGTTGATAATAATAATAATCATACTGCTCAGATGAAGAAGCTTAGTGAAATAGAGTGGAAGCCCATTTTTTGAAAAGAATACAGGAAAAGTCACGGATAAAGAGGTAGGGAAAAAAAGATGGAATGACAGAAATCCTACATTTTTTGTTCTTTGATATTGTTCCTGCTTTCACTTCTACCTATTATGTGTTTAGAAGCATATAGATTCTCTGCATTGTATTGTTCGCCTTCTTTACTACGCATTTTATTCTATGCCTTGTTAGTGAGGAGGGACTCTAAAGGGGCCAGCTTACCGGAAGTAGTAGCAGTCTCCCCTTTCAGTCAGCTCAATCAGTGTCTTGGGAGAAGGGATAAAAAAAAACTTTTTATATGCACATGCATATATATTTTTGTGTACTTTTTTTGTGACACAACCTACGCATATGCACTACTATACGTACCTCCTCAAAAGGTTTTTCAAATAGACGAATATTCATTCAATTTTTGGTATAGGAACTACGCCTTTCCCTTCTGAGTCGGAGATGTGGAAATGATAAACTGAAGCAGGATGAGAAAAATTTAATTTAAGTTTAATGGCATTCAAGGTCTCACACCCACTCTAAGGAGTAAAAAAAGAAATGGAACATACCTAACATTGTTATAGAAACGCTTGGAATTCCCCTTTCCTATATAGTTTGTTGTTTCAGTATGTAGCTAACAAAATCATTTTGCTCCCCGAGAGAAAGCTTGTTCTAAATAGTATGCAAAAACTTGACTATGTAGTTGTTAAGTTACACAAGTAACGTTTTGGTTAACCTGTAATAGAACAATGAAAAAGTATTGAACAAAGTAATACCTAAAACCGCCGTAGCCGTAACGTATGTCTACTTGTCATAAAAGGAAATGACAGTGAATTTGACAAGGTGTACTACAACTTCTACCATGTTATATTCCTACTCACGTGTGTGTGTCTGTGTGTGTAGTATTTTATAGATGAATGACAGGAGTGGAGATTAGTGTCTCAGGAAAAACAGCTTGAAGGGGTCGACGTGTGACAGCAATCCACACCAGTTTTGGATGAACAAGTGAAAAAAGAGAAAGATGATGATCCATAGTAAAAAATTCTTAATATTCGTTTATCATTCGAGCTCTCTGTCTCCAAAACAAATAAAAGCTCTGCATTCATCATATGCCTAGCAATGTAGAGGAGCAGGAGTACCATTATGTCTAGCAAAGACAAGACAATACTCCATCCTCATTCCAATATTATTTTTTGACAGTAACAAATTAAATGTATGGCAGAGTGCTCAAACTATAAGTAGAAAGTAAGTAACAATCATACATGCCTTAATCCTTATACTACTCGAACACTACAACAGATTGTTTGCATGTTGGAAAACTGATGAATGAGTTTACGTGAGAGAGTGCACACACACAGGAACCAGACTATCGCTTAATTAGAATACCTCTGTTGTACCAACTCAAAATATGTAATAATATTCCAATATTCTGTGTACCTATTTCCATAATTAATAGAGTATAAGAATGAAGGAACATATTGTCTCTGTTTTCAAAACGAGGAATTATTTTGCTCATAAAAACTAGCTTCCGTACACGAGAGTGCTCAGTGTACTATTTTTCTGGCAAATTGAGTCTGGAAGATACCTTTCTCTGTGTTTACTAAAACAAGATTGAAAAATAGTGTAATAATCACTTTTGCAAAGGAAAAAGTCGGTTGCGTATAGTTTAGAGGAAAATGCTTTGATAGGATAGTTTTCTCCTTTCTGAAAATTTGCTACATTAATATGCAAAGTGAAGGACTCACGTTTGAAGAAAATGTAGTAGTAGGTGTGTGCTCTATGCCTATATGTGTGCGTATAGAGGTAAGTAGTAGCCTTAATGGTAAACCCATGTAATCCTATTATCTTTTCCAGGAGATGCTACTGACGATGATGATGATGAGCTTATTATTATTATAGAGTAGAACAAATAGGGAACAGGATTCCTATCACATGTACATACATAAACATTCTCCTCCATTAAGATATCTCTCACCTTGCCTTTGATAATAATAACTATATATGAATCCTTTCATTTTCACTGACTTCAATTGTAACGGTAAGGAAGCATGCTGCTGGAAATGTTCTATCTGTACAGTAAAAATAAAAGCCTTTTGAAGCAACTTTTCTTTCTATCTTGTCTATGGTAAACAGTGTGGTTGCTACTTTCTTTCTGTCTCTATGCTGTATTTATTTTGGAACAGAAGGAAACAGCAACTTTCAAATTACTTATTATCTAATTTCCTCCCCTCTTTCCCAAGCCTTTCATTTAAGTGAGGAGAAAGTCTGTATTTTTCTTTGGGAAATGACTACGAACCCATACTTTTCCTTCCCATCTGCTTTTCATATTCTGTTGAGCTTATAGACTACGACTTGCTACTTATTTCGGAGTACTTACATAAGCGCTGTAATACCGTCTTCTGTCACATTTTCCACTTTTTCCACTTTTAACGCATTAAATAAAGTTTATACTTTGTACAGGCTCTTTTTCAAACTTTTTCCTCACAACTAATGTTTGATTTTCTCTATCTGCAATTTATCTTCTACAGTTCATTAATACGCTCACACTTTATTTAAAATGTTACACCCAAATTAACACATCTTGATGTGATTTTCTTCAATTATTGTGATACTGTGTGAATTTCATAATCAGGTAGATTTTGCAGGTAGATTTTGCCCTTGTTTTACAACAACAGCGTTTTGCGATTTATGTGGGAAGGTGAAAGTATTACATGACTAGATGTTACCAGGTAAACAAGAAAGGCCTCAAAGATTGGACTTTTAATTACAGAAGGACAACTCGAAACCTAATTACTGCTGTGTGACGCACACATTTTTAGACAGGAAAAATTTCCTAATTAAATTTCACCTCACTTGGTGGTTCCATTATTAGTGCAGAAGCAGGTACACACCGATCGTCATGTAATACCTATTAACCTACACAGCATACGCCTGCCATCTGCTTACATAGAGACCTTTAAGCTTATGAATAGTAGTTTGTGGTTTGTATACTTTCCTCATGTTTGCCGAATTCAACTGTGGTGGTAGCAAATACAGTAATCAGTTGCCTCATGATTTAATAATAAAATGAGGAGAAAGAAAGCGAGAGATGCCGTTACGACTACCAGTTGAAAACCCGGAGTAAAAGGCCAGTTGGAAAGCTATAGGAAGAGTGTACAACAGTTATTGAATAGCGGATGATAAAAAAATCAACAACTTTTGGATGGAGGAAGAGAAAAGCACCTGAGGGAGCATTAAAAGTGTGAACTGGTTGCTAAATACTCACGGTCGTCGTTTACACGTAGTGGTAGCACCGCCACTAAAGCTTAATATCTATTCCACACGTTGTTTCGTCGTCTTCTGCTTTCTTTAACACTCGTTACCAAGACGAAATGTAGAAAATTGCGGTAAGCAGTTCTGTCTATTTTGCATTCGTACACACAACACTTAAAGCTTAGAGAGGTAAAGCCAGCAAACTGTTGATTAGAAGCTCTCTCCTCTTTCACCTTTCTCTGTGGGCTATCTATATCTGTTTTTTTGGAGACTGATGAAAGATATGAACTTGATTTTGTTCAAAAACTACGTATGTAAGAGTGTGTGGCAAGGCATTAAATTAAGGCATGAAAGCAGGATGTTGTCGAGCACTGTATAAGAATCCACAGCGATGATGTTTTCATCTTCTTTCTCCGCATCACGTACCGAATTCATTAACAAACTACTTGGTTTTATCTTCCTTCCCACTCTGCTGCTCTGCCTTCTACTCAAGAAAACTACATCAAACACAAGTCAGTCAAGTCTGGCCACAAAAACAGCAAACAATGAGAAAGGGTGAGAGCGGAAGATAGGGAGAGGGGGAAATGTAGAATGTAGCTAAAAAGATGATGATGATACTCTTCGAGAAGCATCTTCGTCGTCTTGAGATGTCTGCTCACTCACTTCTTGCACCCATCAACAGGATCATCACGTAGAGTGCGTAAATGGAGAAGAAAGTTGAGTGAAGGAGTGTGCCATCATCAAGATGACAATGCATACGTACAAGTGGAATGCTCACACATCTTCAAAAACAATAGTGGTAGTCATTCGAGTGCATCATACTGCCACCATCATCATACTTATCATTCATGATGCAAAAAAAAACCTGTTTGCTTCATCAACCCACAGCTCCAGATTTCGACTTGACTATCTAGGAGTAGTGCAGTACCTGCTCATATAAGGTTGCTCCGCATACTCTAAGAGTGCTATGATTTTGATGGTACTTCAGCTTATTTTGAAGGTAAATAAGGAGAACAGAAAAACGAGAGAATGAAACCTAATACTTTCCACGGGAGGAAAGGTGCATGGATCAATGCAAACAGGTTGTAAAGCTCGGTTCTGGCGTGAGTTTGTTTTTCTTTGGTAGTTACTTTGATTATATCTTTCCTCAGTAAATCTAGTACAGAGTGGAAGACAAAGAAAAGCGATGAAATGACCATGGACTGTATATCATGGAAAATCTCTTCTCTGAATGTACTGGTTTTGTATTTAGATGAGAATTGCTAGTCTTGCTAATTGATTGCGACACGGACTGTCATGATGATTTAGGGGAGGAAAGGCTTATTGCGTTGCATGTGGAATTGTGAAGAGAACTATGTGGTGGTGGTTTGCTCCTGATTTGTTTGAATTTCAAATATGTACTGCTTAGACTTGACTTGACTACAGAGCTTTTCGCAGACTTACTTCCTTACATATATTTTTAATTTTGCTATAATTTTGTCATCCGTTTAAATCACGGAAGCAGCATTGTCAACACTTTAAAATTGAAGTAATGAATAATAATAAAAACTCCTTTACTCATATTTGTGCACATTTCTGAAGGAAGAGTTGTCATAATGATTTACTCCATGAAATTACGTACCTTCTACATAATTATGCCACAGACGAACCAGTGAAGTAACTTTTCTCTGAAGGTAATGATTTACTAGGGAGGAAAATTGAGAAGCGTAAAGAAAGTACAGCATGCAATCAGTTTCTTCTCTTTTGTAGGTTTACTCTCTATTCCCTCCACTCTCCTCACTACAAATTATAACTTTTACCTCACATTTTAAAATTTATTTTGGTCTGCATGGAAAGACGCGATTTGAATGAATAAATGGATGAAAAGGCAAAGATTCAGAGGAACGAGTGAAAAGATGAGAAAGAGAAAGTGAACAAAGTTTCCTTATTCTTGCGAAATGAATAAACTAGAATGAATGAATGAATGCGTAAATTGAATGAGAGGGGTTGATGATGAACTGAATGACTACCGCATACACACTATACACAGTTTTTGCTTGTTGTGATTACTGCACAGTATAGTTAACTTTCCTTGCTCTAGATTTTCGTTACTTTTTTTGGCAGGGTTGGGTTGTGAGGACTCTACTGCTACATATTATACGACCACATCATTATTGTCCTGCAGAGAGGAAAAAAATGAAGGGATTCGTTGGTAGTGTGGTGGTGGTGGTGAGAGCGACGAATAAAAGAGGCAGCACAATATAAGTTTTTAATTTACTAAATACATATACATGAGTGAGTGAATGAGGATGATGGGAGGAGAACAAGGGGGTTTATTTTCTTGCTTAGTGAGTCGCCAAATGGCATTCCATACGATGAAAAAGAAGTGAAAGAATGAAAGGAGTGGTAGCAGAAGCAACTTAAGTCGTGTGTCACAGTCAAAACTTGGTTTTACTTTCCACTAAATTTAATCAAAAACTTTTTTCCTTTGGATCAGAGATGAAGAAGAATGAGGGAGATTGAGAGGGGACGGATGGTGGGGAATTTAGAGGAGTGAGGGAAAAAGATCAGAATGCCAGGTGCGGATGGACTACCAAGTACTCTTGAGAGGGAAAAAAGAGCTCAGTGTAAAGTTATTTTGGGATGGGAGTTGTAGTCAATGCAAGAAGCAAAACTTGAAGGTGAACTTGTTCAGTGAAGAATCCTTTCTGAGGCCATAATTGAAAGAGGGTCTCATATCAACACAATCTTGACAGTGTTATCTTAGCTACTCCATATCACATAAACAAAAAGATCTGAAATGGAGTTTTGAGATACGCTGGGCAAATGAAAGGATAGAATCATCCAAGATTTAAAAATATAGCTGATTGGAACGCGTTTAATAATGCATACCTAGTTTTATTACTAATTCTCCAACCAGGGATGGCAAAGACTAATCAGACGACTAATTAAAATGAAAATCGAGGTGTGAGTAATGCAGACGAGCAGTAGAGGATGTGTTGAGAGACTTGTTATGTCGTGTGAGTTTCTCCTCAAGCTAGCATCCCACTCCCTAGTTGTTGTCGTGAAAATAATAATAATAATATTATCGATCAAATGCGATGTGCTTCACTTGGAATTCTCCAATAAAAGAGAAAGCGCGAGCGCGATTTCATGGCATCTATCATGGATATACCCAAGTTAAAAGTACACATATTATGCGAGCACCGTATTTAAACATTTAACGTAAATGTACAAGGCAATTATTATTTATTTCATAATCTCTCCTCAACATCATCATCGTCGACATCCTCATCACGCGGAGCTTCAAATGATGCGTAAATGAAATTAAACGGGAAAATGTCCACCGGAAAGTGAATCCTGCTTTGGTGCACTAACTTAAAAGACAAATCGCTAGAAGCAGCATCACAACAGCAGACTACCAAAAGGATTGGCTTCGTCATGATCGAGAATGAAGGCATGATGATGTGATTATGAAAGTCACTGGAAAAACTTGTCTTGTGCTCTTCAGCCACTCATATGAATGACTACTACAATATATTGTGCTACTAGTTCTTCATCATCCATCTGAAAGAGGTTTTGCAGGAATCCTTTTCATTCCTCCTTCTTTCAACTCACTCTCTGTTTCATATTTCTTCTCGTCGTCATTTTACCTGAGGATATCAGCAAAGCATGAATATATATGTTCACCATGTCGATTACTATTAAATATTATGCAGTCTAGAGCTACAGCCTCCTTTGAAATTTTAATATTAAATATTACAAACCAACAAGGCAGGATAGTGTTGACTTTTGAAGAAGGGAAGTAGGGAAGAAAAAGGGAAAGATGCGTCGACTAGACAGATCTCTTTAGGCTCTTGTTTTTGAAGCAGTGCCTACTTTATGTTATTATTATTGAGTATCGTGAGAGAGTAAGAGAAAACTTGTGCTTTTCGTCCACGTAGCATCTGTATGTAGTAGAAGTTGCAGTCTTCGTGTGGTCCATTATGGAAGCACACATTGAATGGATGAAAGTATCATGTTTTCATTATTGCACACCTAGTAAACCTTGAAACGAAAGCAGCAAAGCTCTTGCTTATACGAGGATATTTTATACCGTTTTTGTTTACGGTAAAAAGATGAAATGAGAATTGAGAGTGGCGGTGATTTGATTTTGTCAAAGTGAAAGCTACGTTGATTATGATAGAAATAAGGAGCTTATATAAAAAAATAAGAAAAAATTTCAACATACTTGTGATGCGGATGTTTTTGCTTGTTTTTAGTACAAGTCATTATGTTGAGCTAATTAATTTAACACTTTATGCTGGCTGAGAATTAATTGCAAAGATGGATTATTTAACATTTCAACCAATGAAAATAGATCCCACGAACTAGTCGACAGTATCAAATCAACCGGAGCTAATGATGTAATCTTTTTCAATAAATACTGAGAAATAAAATGTATACAATTATAACATTGTTCGAATACAACTTTTACTTTGTACTTGTCGACTGACATGGCTCCGTGTTCATTCCTGCAAATGGCAGGGATGTCAAGTAAAAAAAGAAGCACGAATAACCGCAACAACTGATGTCTGGAGAGTTTCAAACCGCATAGATGTGACTAATGCAGCAGAGGAGTTTCAACACGTACTTTTCGACATCTAACACTGGAAATCATCGTTGTCACTGCGTACAATGACGCCATTCTATCCATAAGCCGCGAGTAGGAAGTGTTTAGACTCGAAACTGTTGAAAATCGAGCAATTTACACAAACTTTACTTTGTCATCCAAAACTCATGCGTCATCGTGACGAAATAAAGATTTGTTTTGGACAAATTTAGAAAGGAAAGACGATGGAATTGTGTGCTTGTGGGACTGTGCGTGGAGCAAACCATATTATTCGACTATGTACATTTTTAGTATGAAAGTAATCTGATATCCTATAACAGGCATGATTTGCTTCCACTTTTTTATTTTATACATTCTCAACCTCGTTTCATCAAGTTTTCATAGAACTTGAGATTTTCATCAAATCTGCGTTACGTTATTTCATTTCCATATCATCCTAGATATAGGTATTACATGAAATTGAAACTGTGTGATTTGAGGTAATTTGGGTAATGGATCCCGGGAAAATCTACAAAGAGAAAACTATTCACATCATTATATTCCCTTAATAAAACTCCTGCACAGCCCATAGCCTATAAATCCAGCAAAGGTTCCAATTGAAATATTACGCCATCAAGCATAATACAATTTTAATTCCATGACTTTAAGAGTAGTGCAGTAACTATTTTGATTACCACAGCTAAAATGTCTTTAACTCACTTTACTATTGCAGGGATTAAAGAAATACGCTGCCATCCTCCATTCACATTTTACTCCAACCAAAGCAAAAAATGTATGCTGAAATAGGTAGATGCCTAATAATAATATTTTGGCAGCACCTTTTTCAGCCTGTGCATAGATTTTACAAAAGTCGTTTCATAATGCAGAATTTACCGTAATAATATGAAGGTTGTCGCCGTTGCCGGTAGTTAAGTCCTGAATAATAGAAGATAGTGCAACACTAAAACAACTTATGATCTGCTTTTAACCGTACAGAGTGTAGGCTGTCAGTAGTAGTTTCTATGTTACACTCATGCACTTGTGTGTAGGAAATACTAGTAGAAAACGAACTTCTGCTGCACAACTATTTTTCTTGTTGCGTTTCTTAGTCGTTTCCACCGTCCTCGGCGTGTTCGTCGCCACGTAAAAAAAAACTAATTCCTTAAAAGCTTGAAATAAAATCCTGTGAGAATGTAACTTATGCATACACTCTTGCGCTAGTATTTTAGTATATAGGCTCTTCTACCTATTCTACTACTACTAGCAAGACATACGCGCAATGAAAATGTATCGCTGGAAATTGAGAAAGCGATTGAACAACGTTGCTGATTAAATTGATTAGACAAAATAGGATACGGTTTTAACACTTTTATAATTGCTGGGGCTAATTGGTAATACTGAATACAGTTCATTCAGAGAGGATATTCGTTATTAGGTAATTCGTTCGATCCACAACAGTTTATCGAGAATAAGCTAATGTCACTGACAGACAGACGACACTAACAAGGCTAGCTCGTTTGGCAGAGTAATAATTCTATACTTTCCCTGCCCTCAAACCTATTATGCAGACTCTAAAATGTCATAAATAAAGTTTAATAGAGGCAAAAGAACAGTCGCCAAGTAGTCAAAATTCGAACATTGAATGTTTATGCATTTGTGCGTATACTCATGCTTTCATGCTCCATCCATTCAAAAAACCGTTACCTCTTCAAACTATGTACTTACTCTATTCCTACAGCTCAGCTTCCCTCTGCTCTGCTTTTCTGATTTTTTCTCTCATCATTCATGAGGAGAAAACGGAGAGAAACGTAGAGCTGCGAGGAATGAAAGAGTATTAAAATGTCATCAGTTTAAGAGCTTTAGAAGAAACAGTAAAACTGAACAATAAGAGGCTGAGAAAGCAGTGAAATTGTGAGGAGAAAGTGTGGAACACCTTCTTTTAATCTTTAACGGTCACCTCACCACATACAGCAGACTGAGAGCAGATGGTATTTGTAGTGAACGACTGAACACTTTTTTCTTCCTTTTATCTTGAGGGCGAGGAAAGTTATGAGTAAATGAGAAATATTGACGTTACTTTTCGACTTCATAAATAAATAGTATGCATTTCTCTGCAGTTGAAAGTGAAAATGAAACTCACAACTTCTCTTTGTTTCTTCCTCACACAGAAATTTAACTTATTGTTAACATTTCCATACATGAAATGATGGAACGAAAATGCTCGATCAAGTCACAGTCTAAATTTTCTTATAGGCCACAACAGGAAAGGAAAAAGGAAATGGATTGAAAGTCAAGTTGAAATTGATTGCGTAACGTACAGCAAACGAGCGGAGCGCTCTGGAATATAACAGAGAATGTGCGAATACTGTATTGAAAATGATGCATCATATATTTGATATTTTTGACTGCCTAAAGAACTAGCATTTTAAGTGAGAAAATTTATCAACATGTTGCTCGTCTTACTCCCATGCTCTCAAACTTTTATTGTTTTTCGTACTCCGGAAATGTACAAAATTTATTTACTTTCCTAATGCCTATGCGTGTACTGTCACTAGAACGTAGTTTCAGAAAAGCAATCTCTTTTCTTCTCTTCCTCACGATGTTACATTACTGGTAGGTAGACTCAAATAAGACGTGTTACCTTTTTGAAGAGAAGATGTGGCGAAGGTGGCTCTTATCCAGCTAAAAAGTTTTTTTTTACTTTCTCTCTGTACCAAGTATCAACGGTGTAAGGTTAGTGTATTTCATGTGATGCAATGTAAATGGGTTTGGCTAATGCATTATGGATGTTATTTCCTCATTTGAAGAATAATGTTAGGTATATTTCTTGCTCATTCTTCTTCGCACCACCATCTCCTCCAGAAAATACTTTAGTGGATACATAGGTACGTTGTACGGAGCCAGCTACAATTTATTTTCCCCTCTTGACATTGACAAGCAACCACGAGTAAACCAGGATGGATGGATACCACTTTGATCGAATCCATACGAGAATGTAGGCACGTATGTAATGCATATTTAGGAACGGCCTTGCCTTGCCTGTGGTTAGATCCTCAGGTGCTACAAACTTTTTTACTTTTATTATTATTATTATTATAGTGAGCCGTTATTATTGCATTTCTCTGTTCGTCTGTTAGTGAGCTCACTTATACGCTGTAAGAATTTAGTACTTCGCATGTGGTTTAGGTTAAGCCGAAGGACACAAGTTGACTCTCAGCTCACCCACAGAGTTAAAGAGTTGTTCATATTCACAAGTCTGATTCGAGAGCCTATGCATAGCGAAAAACCAACGACCTCTTTGTGGGAACAATCTATAATCCTGGGGGAACAGAGATTTTTTTATACCATATACTACAGCATTAGTATTGCATAAGACGACACATGGTAAATGAACGGGTGACATTTCCTCCCCATGGAGAATAACAGGGGGAGGAAGTATTATTAATATCTTCAGCCATGCCCCAAAAGAACTGTTTACAAAGCGTTTTTTATTATTCCACTTGTCTTGTCAGTGTCCTTCTCTTGTATACCTATCAGTTACCTATATTCTATATAGTTTGCATAGATATAATATAGTTACTTCTCTAGTATAGTTGCTTGAATCAATTTTGTAGGCAAACTATGCTATATAGCTGCCATCTGCCATTTATATTCTCTCTCAGCCATAATAGCCAGTCCAATTTCTCAAGATAAATAGTCGTACCGCCATTAAATACCTTCTGCTCCTTGTTTTACGGATTCACGTGATGACCGACCAACTCCATTCTCATCACATCACATAATATGCATTAAGAGGAGAGAGGAAAAGGGTGGGTAGTAAAGAAGTGCACAACTTTTAGCAAAGGAAGACCTCTCCCCGCTTTCTTATTTATTGCCTAATAAAAAGGTACAAAAGCTAACCCTTTTCTGCTAGATGAAACTCTATTATTGCTGTGGCAGAATGGTAATAGAGGTTGTGGTAACGGCACAAACATAAAAATATTGTTTGTTTACTGTTTATGGTTACGGTTATTATTATCCAGCATCACGAGAATCTCCTCCCAGTAATGAATGGTAGAGAAAAAATTGTAAGTAATGTGAAAGGGTCTCGTTTTCACGAGAAAAAGAGAAAATAAATTTAGCTGACACCATTCATTCACTTTATAGACTTATTTATCATTCTGGCCTGTCAAACCGCCAAACTCGAATCATCCACCGGTGCCCAGAGAAAACTAATGACTTTCTTTCCGTTTCCATTCCCAATCCCCTACGTCTACCTAGAGCAACAAGTGTACTGAAACGTGCATAATGCATAAAAATGGAAACTGTTTCTCAATGAGATATGAATTTAACCATATTTATTAATTTTCACAATTGCAGTATCAACATTCGCTATCCACTTCTTATTCATTTGATCTGTTGATGTTATCGGTTGATGATGGAAATATATTCATGTTTTTTTATCATTATTGTCCCCAGAATTTTTTTTTTACAAAACTATCAGTTGAAGATGCAAAGGGAAGTATATGATATATCATGACAGAACTATTCTGTTCCCATTCCTGCGACAGCATCTTCAATCGAAATGGCTTTTCTTTCAATTTCTTTTCTCTTTCCTTTCAAGATATTTATGTCATATGCCATTTCCTCTTTCCTTTCACTTCTCGTTCACTTAAAGTCTGTACACAACTCGCCCTTTAGAGATGACGAGAAAAGTGTCCATGATCTGTCCTTAAAAATAAGCGAAATTGACGGAGCGATGTAATGGTATAAATCATTCAAGCAAAAGTAAAATAAGTAGTGATGTGGTGATAGTTATGGGTTCGCCTTCAATGGAATTGAGATATCTTGTAGTTTCTCTCCAACATCCGGTCTGCTTGAATGAGGAGGACACTCGATAAATACACATACATGAGGTAAATAGAGAGAGGCTATATATTGTAGACTTTGGAAGGTACGTTGGTTCTTTTATTATTGAAAACAAGAACGGAGACAGGAACAACGTCACTTCCCTCTTGAAAACTTCCAAAACTCTTTCTCCTGCACTCTTAATATTGTTGATTTACAGAGAAAGGGAAACTACACGCAAATGAATGAACAGTGTTATTTTAAGATGTCTGGAGAATGAAAAACTTGAAGGCATAAATAAACTAAACACCAACTTCAACTTGTCCATAAACAAGTAACCAATAGATGGGCCTACAGAAGATGGGAGAAGTACTTTCTGACATCCGATTATACCACCTTAATTATCAAAATAAGATAAATTAGAAAATCAGACAAGAGAACAGAGTTTATCTATTCATTAAAAAGACTAAAAATATAAAAAAAACTACTATCAAGTTTGCTTTCCATTTTCATGTTTTGATCTAAACCTTTAGTGATCGTTATTAGAAGTGATGGTGTGTTGTTTCGATAGATAGCTCCCAATAAACCACTGATATAGTATAACGGAGTAAAAGGAAACAAGTCAAAACTCTCGGAAAATAAATCCGAGAAGGCATAAATGAAAGAGAAAGTGTCTAGTTAACTAGCTGCGTGTGTGGGATAACAAGAAGGAAAGTAGATATATGGAAGGTAGATTGGTGAATTGAAATAAAAGGATGAAAAGGATTACATGGACTCTAGTGATCAATATCATGGTGAAACGTATCAGTTGTATTTATCCGTCTCTTCCATATTTATACAAAAAGGAGCATTACATAAATATTATCTGGTGCGGTATATCTCGAGCTAAAGAATATAACCTCATGTAAAGTCAATACGCAGAAAAACCATGTTTGAAATTAATATGCACATACAAAGACTGTGATGTCTGCTATACACTTATATATATCTACCACTCTAATTCTTAGAAGAATCAGCAAAAAAATCACTCGAGGCGATAAAATGATGCTATTAAACTGGTGGAAAAATAAGAAAGCAAGGAAGATAAAGAAGAAGAGAAGAATGGAAAGGAAATAGAAGAATATTGCTCGCCATTTTTATGTATTACTCACACTACTCTGCTGACTCTTTATACTTTGCCAGAACAGCAGATCTGCTGCGTTTTTGCTTCCACAAGAAGCATTTTACTTTCACCTTCATTCTCTTCCCTTTATCTTGAGAAGATGAGAATGAGGCAGTGGAGCGAATAAGACTAGTGTATTTTTTCATCTTCCTCTTTAAACTCGTTTTCTTCTGCTTATTCATCAAGTAACGAAGGCAACGACGACGATATCATGAAAGGGAGAGAAGGGAAACAAAAATGATGATAAAAAGGAAGGTTGCTTTCCTGGTGGACACATTTCATTTATTCAGCATCTCTCCATTTTCCATTTGCTGGAGCATCAGAGAACTGTCAATCGTTAAATATGCATAGTTCTCAATGCTCCAGCCTCTCTCTCCAATTTCTGTTTTCTTGTTTTTCCAGCCTGGCATAAGTTTTTGTTTGAGATGTGTATCTGGCATTCATGAAGAGTATAGACAGCAACATTTATACACAGTGATAAATGCAATGTCAGTCTGTTTTGCTCTCAATACAGTCGATGCTTCAAATTCTTCTTCCGATTTTCTCAAGATTTGCTGATCTTTTGGCCATGATATAGATTTAACACGTTGCTCATCATTTTCGAGTTCGTCACATTCCATGAATTTTTAGAATGTAGGAAATTCAATTTTCAGAAATGTTCAAAAAGGATGCACCTTTCATCCAGAGATTACGCCCACATATATAGGGTGTTATGTCAAAGACTACAATAAATACAGTGTGTAACTGTCGCATACTACACACAATCCAATGCTCGCTGACTGACTCTTGAGAGAGCAGTAAAAGGTAAGGCAGATCTAAGGACAAAGAAGTGGTGGAGAGGAGGAAACAAGATGCAGTCAGCGGAGTGGAACAGAACAGATGAGGATCATTTTGCTTGGGGCAACTAAATACTCTGCCATACAAAACACAACTTACTCCATCGAAAATACTTTCTCTCCTTGAGGAAAAGCGGCTTAAAATACACTTTCCCTCTGGATTCCTCCAAGTCCCCATACTTGGACATAGACTCAATACTATTCTGACTAGTTGGTGGAGGAGTATCTTCCTCGTCAGAAGTAAAAGTGCTCTATGTCTTCTCTCTTCTCCTGCCTTAATCCTAAAACCCGAGTGAAGTGCAACCATTTAGCAATCACATTCGTCCTCTGCTTCTAGTCTTGTTATTCTAGAGAAAAACTGGGTGTTGCCTGGATTCATTTCACATCATAGAAACTGGGGTTTTCGAATGAATCCTTATATCAGTTTTAAGAAAAACGAGTGAACACGCATACGAAGTTATCTATGCTCGAGTTTTCCCTGTCGCCTAAGGATACCTTTTGATAAAGCGTGTAAACCTATGCAACTTTAAAGATTATTTTTTGGAGAAAACTCTTGCTTATTTTTTTTAGAGAGGAAGTATAAACTTTATCTCGCTGCGGGTACGCGAATGTTGATCATGTCAACAAGATTATTTGTTAGTAGACTTTGTGTATTTAATAGAAATATAGACGAGGAACGTGCTATCTCTTTACCAGAAAATGGCTGTTTTTTTATCCCATCGTGTTCTCTTGTCGTTACATAATATGTCCAGAAAAGAACAGTTAGACAATTTTATTCAAGGAACGAGTAAACTTAATTATGCCAGCAAAAAGAACATTTAATTTGAATGCAGGTAAATTTAATTTGGTACTTGAAGTAAAGGAAAGAGTGTAGGTCGCATCCTTCCTTTGTCTACTTTGCTATAAATGAGAAAACGTTGTTAGTTCTGAGTCTAAGAATGCCTATCTTAAACGAAAAGCATAAAAAGATTATTCCAAAAGCATGAAAGTAGATCAACTAAATAAAATCCCCCAGTGATGATAATAAAAATAAGTTATAGAGCTCTACCAGGCTAAAACAATTAAATTAAACAGAGAAAAACTTTGATTGCAGTTACTGCATATTATGTGTATTCCAATCACATTACGAAATGCTAAAAGTTTATAAACGTAACGAAATGCTCCCTTCACATTACCAGGTAAACATTCTTATAATTCAAATGTGATTTGTGCTTACTCGAATTTTGTCACCTCCACTTCTTAAACTTTCAAAGGTCATGTCACCAAAATAATTCACTAAGTCAGTCAGAACCTAATGAGCATTTCTTGTTAAAACCCCCTCTCCTCCGCATTTGCATCTGAAAATTACAAAACTCCCACTGAGGCCCAAAGAAGTTAAACCACTTTCTTTCTTTCAATCACATCAAAATAAATTATCGATATGTATAGTTTCTTCACTTCATTCCATTTACATGAATACAGCATTTATTTTGCTTTCAAATCCCATAATAACGTAACATTGGGTATCCAGCATGCTTCTCTCTAGTCACTTTATTTCATGCAGTTGTATGAGCGTTATGGGAATTTAACAACTTTTTCACCAGATTGCGAAACGGTTCTTTCCTAAGTAATAGTAACATGTATAAAATAAGTAAGAAGAGAGAGCCGACAAAGTTGCGAAGGAAGATACACCCATATTATCCCTTGTCTGCAGATCTTCCATTCTCATCTTTTAGCTTATTACCCCCTCCTATAATATGTCTCTGCAACCCATCTTCTTCCTTTCTCTTTTTTCTTTTCCACTGGCGCAGAAGAAACGTGTACAAGGGAAATGGAGAAAATGGAATGAAAAGAGAATATGGAAAGAGAAGTAAAGATACATGGAATATAAATTGCGATGCAAGTGAAGTGTCTCTTGTGTAAGTCGTAAGCAGACAAAACAACTTTGCTTGCACAATATATTTTATTTACTCTCCTTCTCTCTTTAAAAATGAAGGAACAAAATGTAATTTTTGCTGTAGACAGCAACATACATACCAAGTAGTTAAGAGACATTTGTCTCCTACATATCTTCTATTTATAATAGTGATATCACTATCAACTGCAGACGCATTCATCATTCATGTGAGAGAAAAATGTAAGCCAGTGTTCGCTGTTCAGTCCTCTTAACCAAAACACATTCCTGTTGGTTACCGCACATAAAACAAGTTACCATAGAGGTAGTCAACATTTTCATCAGTTACTAAGGGCCGTCACAACTCAAGTAATTTTACTGGTCTACCTAGTTAGTTAAAATGTAAACAGAATAGATCAGAGTTCACGATGGACGGAGTAAAACTGACCGATCTTTGAAATAGCTGTATCAATATGACCAAGCTTTCTGTTCAATCGACTCACTCTTCGTCCAAACAAAGTAAATACATGATGTACCTTAATACTACCACTATCCATCATCCATTTCATTTTTGACTTTGGTTGAAGCGTGCAAGCGCTATGGGTCAACAGTAAAGGAAGTTGGGTACAATGTCAAACAACCGGTGTTGTAAAACTCAGAAAAAACGTGTCATCGTTACAATAAAATAGTGTTTCCTTAAATTGTTCCTAGAAATGTTTTCTTTCATCTGGAATGCTTCTACCCTGGAACACTGCCCATTCCATGGACATTTTTAATGGAACTTATCATCCTGAGTTTGATACAGTAGACTAACGTGCTAGCCTAGAGCAGAGAAAATCTCATAAATTTTGAACCAGCAGACGTCACATAAAATTCCGCCCGAGCGTTTATCAAATATCGGGCTTCTCTCTATTGAAAATGGTTGACTGATAATTTATGAATGGTTCAATTCTTTTGTAATCGCTCATAACGGTCATGTTTTCACACAAAAGTTAACAGTTTACAGATATATGATACAAAGTTTGCACAAAACACATGTCTACACTAAACAAATTTAAATTGACCTCGGGATGCAAGTGCTCTAGAACGATTTTTAAAAGGAATTAATACGAGACACAGATATTATGTATACATTTAACACTAAAAATTTACGCATTTGTACATTATAAAAAATCTCATGCACAAATGATCATTCCTTTCGTATTGCATATCATATCGTAGTGCAATCGAAAAAGGCGTGTAGTGAAAAAAACTCGCTGAAGGATACAATAGCAATTAGTTGTCAATGTCATTCCAGGAATCACAATTTCAAAAGAGCATATCTTGTGAAGGGGTTGGGTAATTTATAAAAATGAGATTGCTTTGGATATAGAGCGTCAACAAAAACTTTTAAAATTGCCAATTAAAGAGGTGTTTTTAACAATTTCGTATTACATATTATATCCTCTCATCATCTTCTCGCGTGGATGTTATGTAAATTGTTTATTCAATAGAGGCAATGCAAACATGCTTGTTGAGGGGTGCGAGCGAGCGGAGAAAGGTTATTGTTTCTATAAAAAATGTGCAATGGTTGCTTTTTGTATCATTTACATTTATTTATTGAGAGTGAGAAGTAAAAAAGTGTGTGAGAGAGCTTCATTCATTCGCATTCCATAACTGGGCAAACAAATTTGCACAATAAACGTACTTTTTTTATATATACAAACAGTGAACACATTATTTTTTGAGTGCATTGTTATTTTCATTCGTATATTTGCTTTTGTTTATTTAAGGCTTGGATGAAGGAGAAAAAGTGAATTCTTTTGAGTTATGTTAATCAAAAACAAATACAAACAGGGGATCACAAAATAAGTGATAAAACTTGAAAAAAGCAAGGATTTTATTTCAAAATGCGTCGTGCTGCTGATTGATGGATTTCTTGAAATTTGAAAACTTACCTGATTGACCACACATAAAGAATGTCTACGCAAAATAAACGCCACTGTTGAGAAAAGGTTCTTCAAGTTGTCATTAGATCAGTAGTAGTCAGAATTGCTCCCCAACTGTGAGTTTCTTTATAGTTGTAAAAGCTGTCGTTAGAGATGGGAGAGTTAAATTTCTCTCCAAATACTAATAACTACTTTCATGCTGAAGTGGTGGGTGGGCATTGCTGCTTTTGTTTCTGAAAAATACACCCAGCGACAAGCGTGCATATTACGTAGTCATTATATTGTTTTTACTGTACATTACCTAAAGATATAAAGAAAAAGCCATTGTAGCCTCTCCTTTCTCTGGATAGTTTATTGCCAAAGAAATGAGGCAATAACAATGACAGTTTGAAACACCACGTAGTAAACTGATACTTTAATGAACTGTAATCAAAGTTATACTTTTAGTGAATGAATTCACTGTCGTCGCCAGTGACTGTTGCTATGTATACTGTATCTACTCTGATGCTCCTGTCGCTCTTCCAGTATTTTCTCTCCGTTTCAACTTGAAATTATCCCAAGACAGCAGTCGCTCTCACAGATGCAATTTATTAGTCACCACTCTCTCAACAATGCACGTTGGCTGGCCGTCAAGTCGTTTCCTGTTAATTAACAGATTAAATGGGTTCTATAGTAATCACGATGATTAGACGAAAAAGCGAAAAAAATATCTTCACTTCCAGAATGATGCAACGGCAGGAAAATCTTATGGCATGAATAACTAAGTGCAAGATTTTCAAATAGAAATACACAATACACAACTGTGAGAGAAAGCGGTTTACAACCGCGAGTTTTATCGGCCTTTTATTGCACCTTGTCGGTCATACAGTTTGCGCTACTGCAACATAACGTGGTTGTTTCTTCGGTAATAACACTCCCATAATAGCTACGAGTATATACTAGAAAACCCGTTGACTACTGCAGTTGTTGCAATTTCGCAATCTCATTACAAATCATTAAATAAAAAGTACACTCAAGTAAAGCGGAAACGTTGAAATACTACTAGACATATAACTTTACTGGTTTCTATCGCTTTCACTTTTAACACTGTTTATAGTTAGTTTCGTCGGATACCGACATGCACACACCGAATCCATCTCACTTCAAAGTAGAAAATGCTGAGATAGTCCATAAGTTTTTGTCCGATGGACAACAGTAAACAAGCTTAATTATAGTGGCTGCTTGTGGCGTGACTGAGTACACGCCAAAAGAGCCTTTTCCCTTTTCTTTCGTGCCTTCTTTCGCTCCCACTTTAGAAATATTTCTGCTACTAAATTTCTTTACACAAGTACACGAACAAAACGGAGGTAAAAACACTGCTTGCCACCACTCTTCTGATGTCTTCTTTATCTATCCATCTATTTATTGTCCACGGCTGGGTCTAATTCTCAGATTATAGAAGTCAAAGGAAAACATATCAACACACATTTTCCAGATATATTAGTCTTTGGTTATCGTAAAGGTGGAAAAGGACGACTGCTATGATGACACAAAACATGTATGTAGCTCGGCTACTCAGATTCAAGCAGAATATTGTCTTTCCAATTGCATTACATTTCCCCTCTTTTCCCTGGAAGAACCAAAGATAAAAAAGGTCAATTTACTCTATTTAAGGTGCTGATAACGGGGGATGTGTGTTTAATATGTAAACTGTCACTCAGTCTGGCTCTGATTATAATTGACTATTAAAACGAGGATCCTGTAATGTATTTCCAAGTAATATGTTGTAGAGGTAATTACATTTTGGAATACGTTTTTTCTATGAAGTTTTAGTCGACGCGTTTGTCATGTCTCACAGTAAGCCTGCTACTGCTGCATGAACTTTCGCAAAAGTGAGTGATCCAGCAAGCAGGAAAATATTGCTGGAATGCTGATGATGCGGTCTCACTCCCCACACGTCAAAAGTCAGACTGCGGCAGTGGGCTTGAGAGCACAAGGGTTATAAGCTGTGCAGAAAAAAAGTCTTCAAAAAGTGGTGCATGCATGCATGCGTTCCGCTGCCACGCCAGTCAGCATGATACCTCAAGAGATAACCGTTGCATTTCTCCTCGGTCTCTCCTCTCTCCAGAGAGGAAAGAAACTTGAGCTTATGGAGAATGGCAAAGGCTAGAGAGTGGAACCACCAGAGAAAAATATTTCCACTAGTGCTGCTGCTTTTTTCCTCCTTCTCCTTCTCTTGTTACACTGGCAATGCTTTCACTCGCAGAAAGCATGCGGAATTTTATAAGTTTTATGCTGCATACAAGTAAATAGAAGCGACACACACGTATAAGCATTGTGGAATATCACACGATAGCAGGGAAAATGCGACCAGTTTTTCGCTATGCACAATAAATGGTATTAACCAGCTTTACTTGGTGAAACCATGTCTCTCCTCGCCTACATGTGTGTTTCCTATATGTGAGGCGGTTTTTAGTATTTTGGTTGGTTGGTGATGGTGGTGGTGGAGCTGCTGCTGTTGAGAAATAAAAAATAAGTAAGTAAAAGAAAAAAGGGAAAGAAAGTGCAAGCAGGCATAATAAGGTACATCGTCGAATGTGATATAAAACGCTACAGAAAAAAGGGAATTGTAGTGAGTCAGTGAAGCAAGCATGCTGGAGGACTACTACTCTGGAGAAAGGAAACGAGAAGTAGTTAAAGGAGCAGAGAGAGGAATGAACCATCAGTTAGTAGTAGTCGTATGAGTAGTAGTGGGAGAAAGCAAGACTGCTTTCTCTAAAAACTCAATATGCTCTCCTGCCACTGATGGTTTTACAAGTGAACCCAAGTAAACTGCTCAACAAGAGAGAAAAAAGGTACTACTGCTGAGGCACTACTTGTATAATGTGTCATAGAAGAATACAATATTATTATGTGGAGGTTCGCTCCTCTCATCGTAGCTCAAGCTAACTATAAAAACATGTTCTTCTTCCCCAGTGCTGGAAAATGTGTAAAAAGTAAATAGATTGCTTGCATGCTGATTGCTTTTTATTCTTCAAAACCAGCAGCAGCAGCAGTCGGAATAGTAGTAGGAGCAGATATCCCATAATAATAATAATAGTAGGTAATGATAATAATAATAGCAAGTCAGCCAGGTTACTATTTTTTCTTCGGGTGTAACGTGTATGCCTCAAATATTGCTGCTCCTGCCGTTATTGTTGTTGTTGTTGTTGTTGAGAGAAGAGAGAAAGCGAACTTGGTTGTCTTTCCACATACACATTTGGAGTCAGTGAGAGAGGGTTGAAAGCATATACGCGTTGTTGTAGTGGTGTGGGTCTCTGTAGTGCAATTTTCCACACAGGACACTGTTTCCTTTCTCCTCGAATACTACAATAACCTCGACTACTTCACAACCTTCCATTTTTACTCCTTCAGCTATCAATAGTTCTGCTATATGGTCGCCAGGAACAAGTGTTGTTGGTTATGAGTCAGAGGGAGATTTTCACTTGACTTGTATTCAATTGATGGCTCTCTACACTGAGAATAAGCAGAACAGCAAGAGCAGCAGCAAAGAATATGCTTTATTTATTTATGCGAGATGAAATGAAGAAGAAAGAGAGAGAGAAAAACTGACTAGTCACTAGTCCTGGAAAAGTGTGCAGGTTGGTAGCGTTTTTTCTCCTGCTTCTCTCCTTGTGGAGAATTTTTGTTAGATTTGTGTGTAGTAAATAGAGTGGATTTATAAGGCTATATTATTGGTATGGTGGTTATGGATATTGTGTAGAATGACAGAATATAAAACGCTGTGAAGGTTTTTGTGCATGCGACGGCGATATTGTATGGATGAATAGCAACCAGTGTAGTAGTAGTAGTTGAATGAAATGATAAAATTATGCGATGACGAATATATTCACTCTATTCACCGGAGAATTTTTCTTTCTTATTGGTTTTCTGGCTTGAATATTTTTGAAGAAAAAGAGTTGACAGCATATAACGTCATGTTTTATTTGCCTTTTTTTCTTTCCAATATCAGAGAAGAAATCCTTTATTTCAAATTTCAATAAAATAATATCTGCATAGATAGACAAGAGAAGGAAAAGAGAAATGGATATAAAGTGTAGTAGACTGCTGGCCGTAGGCTATTTGACCTTGCCAATTACTAGTTTTATAGGAAGGTAATATCGAACTACATTATTCTGCCATCAGTGGACGATCGGTTTTGCCAAATCGTAGTTGGAGCAGACAAAACCCTGAGACCAGGAGCAGTGGCCAGAACAGCATTCGCTGTGATGAATGCACGAGTTGTAGCCGCAAAGTACTATCTCATCTGACCCCGGAAGTTGTCTCCTTTTTCCTTCAGTTATCTGTGCTGTACCTATCGGAGTCGTGTTCACGGTAGAGAAATCGGTAGACGCTGGAAACAACAGGTGTACACAATAATAGAAATGATAATAGTAACGACTGAGTTAGAAGAGTGAGAGGTGAAATACCTGAAGACTTGAAAACTGAACTTACCTGTGATAATAATCAGCGCAAGAAATGAGGGTGATGAAAAAATCATTTTTATGCTTGAAAAGTTATACTGCAGGAGGAAAGCAATTCCTGTTCTTTTACTTTTGCATTTATTGAAGAATTGTCCACTTCATAATATGAACTATTACAGCAAGAAAGAGAGTGTAGAGATAATTAAAAACTAAATATATTTTACATTGCCACCATAAAAAGTGTAATTAATGAATACAAACAAAAATGGGATGGTTTCACACACAAATAATTGAAGTGAATTAGGTACATGCAAATTTTATACATGTCAGCAAAATAACAAATGCTGCTCTACGGTTATATGATGTTTACATAACGGATCTTTTGATCTGCATTCTAATTATTAATTACATAACTTCAGCAACTCATCTCACCGTAATATTACAGTACAGTATAGATACAACTATTATATAATACTCAAATCAGATCAGCCAATCAGTATTATGTGGTTTTAATTGTGGCTGAAGAATTTTTAACGAAAACTTATTGATTGCCTATCGTTCTCTCTCAGGATTAATGATGGACTTTTTCTTAGCTGTCCCTAAATGTTCACGGGCTTGACCACTTTGCTCGTCTATCTTTTTACCACTACCCGACTCAACCTCCTCAATAGTCTCAGGCAGACGACGATTCTGTGTCTCAGGAAGAATCAAAGACAGGCAACCAGCAAACATAGCCATGCATCCGAATATTAGCAAAGGGTACATGGGATGATAGCGACCCTGACGAAATAACAAAATATTTTGGTAAAGAATTATTGCCACTTTTAGGCATTCATCTTGTGAACATACCACAATATCATTAATGAGAGGAGCAAATGTTGATCCCAATCTGCCCATCATAGAACACACGCCAAGAGCACAGTTCCGAACCAATGTAGGCAACATTTCAGATGAGTACAGGTACACCAGCGAGAAGTTCGCCCCGATGACCAGTTTTCCCAGATAACTTAGCAATATAATTCCCATGGACCCTTTCGGTAAAAATAAAGAAATTATCAGGGACATGCCACAAGTCCACATGAACCCAATGAAAACTCGTTTTCGGCCAAGACGATTGATAAGAGGGGCCACCATTAAATACCCAGGGAACTCTAGCAACCCAGTAATGAGAGTGTACCTGCAAACGAATCAATAACTTATCAAGCGCCAAAAATTGCTTAAGCAATCATTTCATCTTATCAAGTTTATTCCATACACGTATCTATCAGTAGACAGGTTCGACGAATTAAGTCCCAGGCCGTAGTAGGCCATTCCGATCGTGAACCAGCACAGCAACAAGGTCAAAAACAAAGTCCGCATGCGAGGTGACTTAACAATGCTGAAATATTCGTTCAATGCTTGGACAACCCCATCCCAAAAGGTCCTTTTTACCTCCAAATCTCGTTCTTGGTCGTAAATAGTTTTGATCAACTTTCGAAAGTCTTCGGGAATGCTTGCTTCTCTTTTATTTACTACAGCCGCTCGTCGCAAGATACGTTCTGCCTCGTCAAGTCTTCCCTTTCGGATAAGCCATCGCGGACTTTCGGGAAGGCACCACCAGGTAATGAGAAGCACCAAGGATGGCAGCGAGCACAAGATCTGGAGGTCCTTCCATGAACGAACAAAGTAAGCAATTATAGGGAGGATAGTGTAACCCAAAGCGAAAGGGAGATTGAAATAATTTCCAGCGAAAGAGCGCCAACGCTCTGAAATTACTTCAATAGCGAGTACATAGGAACAAGCATACACTCCTGGAAGCGCAAGCGCCAATATGAACCGAAGTGCAAGGAGAACAGCGAAGCTAGGGGAAAATGCGATTAGTGGTCCAGTAATGGTGAAAATCAAGGTAGCAATCAAAATGGCATGTTTGCGACCCATCCTGAAAATTGATACATGATATATTCAGAGCTGAAATGATGTAGAAAAATAACTTAACGTAGAGTTTGAAATATGATGTTGTGGCGATTGGTTCTGGACCCAATTCAGAGTAGACTGGTATCTGATTTTGTACAAAATAGTTAGTGGGAAAACCTGTCAGAAATTGCGCCAAAGACAGGGGCTCCGATTAGAAGGCCAACCATGTACGTTGCTTGGATGGAAGGAGCCCAGGTTGCGTCCTCACAAACCAGTTGCCATTCTGTTGGAACAGTGCTTTGAAATTCGGAATGATCGAATTCGTACGTCTTACAAGTTATAATTTCACTCTCGTTAACTTGAAGTAAATTTCTGTCGCTGTCCCAAATCCAGGAGTGCTGCATGCAAGAATTATACTTGTCACTAATTCTGTTGAAACCAGGCAAAGATGAACCATTAATTGGTAGACCATATAAACATATGCTGTTAATTATTACATATTTCTTTACTTTGATGTCAATTGCTTCCTTAGTTCATGTCTCGACAAGTTAACTGGTACGTCCGGTAATTCACACCAATGCTCGGGTACGACCCCAATGAAGCCATAAATGAAGTTATGGAGGCTAGAAACAAAATGAAAGCGAATCCAAAACTGAGCATTTGCTTTGATTCTTCTACGTCGGTATTCACTTACGATGTACAGAGACCAGAGAATGACGCCAAAAGAAAAACCTATAGAAACAAACATCCATTCAATAAATTCATCTTTAATATTGGTTTGCTAAATATCTTATATTACTCTCAGTTGCCATGCTCCAGATTGACCGATTATTGTCTGAATGTCTTCGTATGTTGAATAAGCCTTGGTTGATCCGTTAAGAAATGGTTCATTGTGTTTTGTATCATGCTCGTGTTCATGTTCCTTAGATTCTTGATTAGTTGCTTCCTCCTTCTCCTCTGTTGGAGGAGGGGGGAGAAGAATTGTGGTAGTTGTAATAGTGACGATTCCTTGGGACTCTGAGGAATCATTCCGAGTGGAAGTAGTCGCGCCTGGTGGAAGCAGGTCCACCTCAGGTGGACTCTGCTTCATGATCCTAGACTTACGAACTATGGTCTATGCTAAATTTACTGTTACCATACGTAGTTCTACTTTTCCCATGAAGAAAAACCCCAAGTAGCTGTTTATGTAAATTCCGACTCCAATAGTATAGATCTAACAGCAAATTTAAGTAAATTAACGAAATTCATACAAATTATCAAAAGTCAATTCGTCAGTTTGGTGGTAAAAGTACTATTTTAATATTTCCGCAACTCTGCAATGGGATTATGTTCTTACCTGGACTGCTTGACTTTTATTCTAGTTTAAATATTATAAAGTGCGTGAATTTTCTAAAGCCGGCTCAGAACAGAAATGAGCGAGTCTCGTTCCACTGTGGAAAGCGAAATGACGCAAAAAATGACACGTATGACATTCCTCGTTGCCACCTGAATAGCAAGGAAATCCATGCAGTTGAAATTCTTCACTGAATAATACCCATTATGAATGTACGCCCACTCTCACTTCCACCATTCTTTCCACAAAAGACAGACGAAGACAATAACTATTCAATGTTCATTCCAATCTTCGTAATAGAAATTTTACATGCATGGCAAATTTAAGTCGGTGGATATTTACACAGCATAATCAGCATAGTTACAAAACCAGGCAATATACCCATTGTTTCTACTGCATGGATTCATAACATTAAGAAAGGATGAAGTAATTCAATTACGATGAAAATGCTTAAAAATTTTATAGGCCGCATATTTGACATTTAGTACCATTAATGCATACATTTTAAAGCTCGCAAACAATGTACAATACCTTCTGCGCAAAAATTTCTCTTTTTAAAAAGTTGTGCAAATCCTCTTCTTAAAAGTTTGGGTAGCAACCGACAAAATTCCAAGAAACGAAAGAGAGAATGAATTCGTAAAACATTAAGTAAGTGACAAGAAGGCAGGCCTAAACGCAAAGAAAATACACCCATAAAAATGACCAATAATGAAGGATGATTGGAGTAGCTTTCTGTACTTATGCAATGCAAAATATTAAGTGGTGAGTTGGAACTTTAGACGAGCCTGATTTCAGCATCATTGATTGAATAATATTATTAATGTATTGTAGGCATGAATAATGAATGTGGTAAAGAGGTGAAAACGAGGAAGCTAAGCTTATAAATCGTTAAATTCACTTGTCCTTGCTATGCATGAATTTTGGAGGAGCACATTTCCTTACCATCGCTTCACTACAGGTATACGTCTTGTCATATTTCATGTGTCATAAATGGAGGATCATATAATACCACTACCAGTGTTATATCTGCCCATAATTTAATTTATAGAGACATAAAACTACAGTATTGTTTTAAAATAGAAAGCGAAACGGAGCGGTGCAACGTGGAAGAGTGGAGGCATGCAACCTTTGTTCAAAACCAGCGAATCAGTGACATCATGATGGCATTAATGCTTGACACATTCAAAATTTCATTAACTATCATAGAATCATTGAGCAATATAAATCAACATTAAATTTTGATGAGGTACTATTGGTAAAACCAGAGTAAATGGATGCTACGTACATATTTGAAGCTTCGAAAGAGATTCTAGTTGGTTTCGTAATTAATGCAAATTCGCCTGTCTGAATTGACATGATTAATCTCGATCGGTACGCAAGATGCCTCCAGATTCCAGATTAGCTACTAGCTGAGAACCTTGTTTGCCACTTGAGGTTAGGTTAGTACAGGCCACACGTGCATAATGGAAATTAAAAGAATTCATTCTGGATTTTTCTCGTATATTTTAATAGTTCATCTTAACAGCAATGCTACTTTAATGCTCATATGCAGTTAAAAATTTATGCTGACCATTAGTACTTATACTTGCGTAACAATCTTGGTTACAAATAAGCTCATTATTTCCCTTTTTGCATGTGGAATGTGGAATGTTCACTAAGGTACCATCCATGAGCCAGCCCATCGCAAACTTAATGCAGATTGGTTATATGCTATTCGATAACATGATAAATAATGCAATAATGCAAAAGAATTACCGATAAAAGATGCGATATTATTCGTAGCAATCAAGAGTGCAAATTTATTGAGCACAAAACGGTTGTTTTTATGATTCAAAACAAACCATCAGTAAAATTAAATTAAATTTCACTGTTGATTTATCACCAATTAAAACTCAGATTTGCCACCGACGCTACCGAAGCTGCCTCCACTGGTAACACTGCTCAAGGTAGACGTGCTCCCATACATCTTACTAGAGTAGTGAACTTGTTGATTATGCCACCATTCCGCTTGTGCTGCAGACTCTACACTCCAAGTGGATGCAACTCTGGAGGTGGAGGGTGCGAGTGAGCTACTGCTCCAAGACAAGAGAGACAT
>JAQIXX010000961.1:0-42451 GCA_034700605.1 Willowsia nigromaculata
CGTTGAAATAGGGATTTTATTGTGGGAGAGGGTGTGTGTGGTATCATTAAACCAGAGGTTGATGCTGATGATGCCCGTGTCGTACTCTTACAAGAGTTTCTACTGATGACTGTGTTCACATTATGTTGGTGGGATGGGAAGGCCCAGCATTGCTAAATTCTTAGCAGCAAGCATTTTAGTTGCATAATGAACTTGAATGGAAATTGCATTGAGAAAGAGTAAAAGGGTGTAAAGTCCATATTATTTAAGTGGATACATGTCTCTTTCTCACTGATTATGTGAATCCTCATCCTTCGAATAATCAACATTGGAATGGGACAAACTTTTCTTTTAGAGGAGAAAGAGAGAGAGAAAAAATGGAATGTTTGGAGAGAGTTCCTCCGATTGGTCTCATTTATTCCCTATAGCTATGCAATGCTCTTTAATATATACAATCATTTTACTCTTCTCCTCGTTCGTCTTTGCCTCTCTGCTGAATTTAAGATGCGATATCATCATCTTCTTCGTATCAGTGGATCCTCTCTTGTTGGATTGGAGTACGTAGTGCACATGAAGAAGAGCTTTTCACAAGGATATGTGCCGATTTGCATAGGAATTTCTTTCAAGTGACTAACTTGAAAAAGCTTTTAAACGAAATAGTTCCCTTTTTTATGTGTGCGCTGCTCCAGCTGCAGAGGAGGAAAATGGAACGTTTTTAACGGTTTCGGTATAGGAAATACGGAGAGGAAAAACGGTTGCCACAATGATATTAACATAATAGCATAGCCCACTACCACCACCATCACCATCAATACCACTACGCTCGCTGTATGTATGATAACAGCCTCCAATTAAGAGTGTCTTCTACTAATGCAAGCTAAAATACTCGTTTTCGTTAAAATTTCCCTTCCTCAACTTATCAACAAGAGGAAGTTTTGTTGACCGGCTTCATGTAAGATTTCATGTCATGCTGTCATGATGAAAACACAAAACTATGCTAAGCGAGAGGATAATAGTTGTTAGAAATAATTGATACTTCTTTTTTTCACTTTGGATTCCAATGAATCTCCTTAATTATCTGCAATTTCTTTCCAGCGAATAGAAGATTCTTTTTACTATGCTTTTGTGATGGAAGGCATCTAACATTTTCGAATGACGGGGAATGTTCCAACTGCAGTTCCTACAACTGATATTGCTTCCTTTCCCAAACCAGTAGTGCGGCATCATTATATCAATAGGCACACGGTACACATTAGCTATCTGAAAATCTGCTGAACTACATAACTAGCATGATGATTCCTGTTCTGGATTCATTACCTCGTAGGTTGATACTGGATAAATTTCCGCCATGCTCATGTTAATGAGCAAGTTTGGTGTGTGGTAATTGGCGAAAAAAACTCGCTGCACCTGGGCCACATGCCACATCAGATAGCAATTAATGATTTTGATTACCATCTGTTCCACCATAATTCTTGCAGGTATATTATACGATATCGACATTTCAACTGTAGATTCTCATGAATAGGAAAATAACCATGTATCCTTTTATCATCGACTATAATTAATTAATATGAAGTTATGATTTACGGATTATATTTCAGCTTCTAAACAAAATTACCTTCTCTATAGTGATTGTCAATGTCGCAATCTATTCTTGCATTATGTTTCTATACTCTTATCTAAAATAGGCTTTCATGTTGATCTTACTTTATCCCAAGTCATTATGAGTCACTCATTTGTAATATTCTGGCAAGCTACATTAATTTTGCCAGTCTCCTTCTTCTATACGAGATGACGGAAACAGAAGATGCTTTTGGGTTATTGTTTATACTAGCTTTTACCGAACCGCTGTCCCATTTTTTACATCTTTCAATAAACTCGTATTCTTGGAATATCTCATATTACTCTTATTCTTCCCACATCAAATATTTGTTGCTTTCTACCACTTCAGAGAAAACTTTTATTGCGATGATACAAAACCATTTTTATTACATTCATGATCCTTTCCTTTCTATTTCAATATCAGAAAATGACTTTTTACTGGGTTTAATGTTGCTTGTTACTAATTTCCTGTCCTGCAGAGATACTGTGAATTGTAAAGAAAAGGGAAAATTTGAGAGAGTGGTCTGGTCTAGCTATGAGCTTCCTTCCTGGATTCGACTACTCACCTTTCAGGGATTCAATTGATTTTCCTTCAAGCTAAAATATTACTTCCTTTATTTCTCATGTACTTTCATCAATCAAACAATGGGCTTGAAATTAAATTTCCGTTTGCATCCTCAGATTTAGAAATCCTTCACCTATGAATGTAAACTGCGAGTGAGTGTTTCATGTGATTTCGCTTGAAGATGGCTGATGTCACAGAAAAATAACGCCCTTTCTCATGTTGCCGTTGATGAGTTTCCGGTTTACACGAGTGACAAAAAAGTGAGCGACACATGACGACATGAGGACGTGAACACCAACAACCTCATTCCCTTCACAATTGTGGTTGACGATGCATGATCTCTGCATCGATTCATCATGTGGAAGGAAAACTCGTCTAAAAACTATGTGACCAAAAGAAAAGGGCATTCGTGCAAGGAAAACCCGAATTGCGACAAAATATGTGATTCTTGATACATCTCTGTCCTCTACTTTTCGCCAAGTGTTGAGTCATGTTTTCAATCACGCATCCAAATACTTCTATATGTTCTCATGTACAAGTAAACATTACTATTAAACTGATTTCCTTATACCACTTGACTAACTACTTGTTTCTCCTGGATGCCATGTAGGCTTGACCTTTTTTCTGTGAGAGCTACTCGCGGTGGAAGATCTGAAACATCTGCCTCCCACCATCTTGATTTGCATCAGTGACACATAAGAAAACACGCAATAAAAATTATAAGGCTACTCTGCAACTCATGATGCGGTCATTCTTTGAACTGACATAACCAAGACATGTGATCAGTTACAAAGTATTCAGCAGTTATGTATACCTTTACATGCAATACACCAGCAAACTTGATGATTGAAAAATAAACTTGTAAGACATGATCACATAGCGATTTCGACACACATTTTTATGAAACTGTCTTCAGATGTATTGCTTTCTCCATAGGTTAGGAGTGCTTGTCATGGTGGTTTCCTTCTATTATTTATTTATCTTATATCTACCTGTGTGTGTGTGTGTGTGTGTTTACCACGTAAGTATCATATCTTAGAAAGCCCTTGTGAATACATTTGATACACTCGCGTAGTCACAGAAAAGAAGGAGAGGCAGAGAAAGTAAATGGAAGGGATGTAAACAAATTGTGAATTGAAAAGTGCTTTCTTATTCTTATTTTGTGTGATCGTCAAATGGTGGAATTCGCTTTCGCAAGAAATGAAATTAAGAGATGGAAAAAAGGAAGAAAAATATTTTTATTTGGTTCTGTGACAGTGAATGATTGAAAAAAGCTATAACATAGTTTTCAGACATTTTTTGGGATGGAAAACGAGCCGTAGGGAATAGATTCTATAGGAGAAAAATTAAATTACCAAATTATTTATAATAGAAGGAAAGGGAAAATTCAATATGTGGGTTGCTCATTGCATAATTCCTTATGAATGAGTGGAATCTATTATGAAATACTTGGAGTGAGAAGAGTGTAGTAACAGAAGTGTATAGTGGAAATTTAGGCGTTACATGGACTCCTCAATGGTTCATTATAATTATGACAGTTGAAACCATATATTCAGATGATTAATGCAGATTGCTGTTGGTAAAGTTCAAGGAAATTAGGAAAGAACGCTGATTACCAGTCTATACACTTTGCTTCTATGAGTGGAAGAAATACCAAGATTGTGAAACACGCTATGGGCATTGCAATTCTCTTTCTCGTAGCTAGCATGTTGACATGCTCCATTTGGGGCATTAAGAAATCCACTATCCAGGTTTCTCACTATAAATATTACTTATCTGTGAAGTAATGGATGGAATTGGTCCAATACTTATCAACGGTTCAGAAAAAATTAAATAACTAACACAAACACATAATAAAATGCCATGTGAAACTTTATTCTGGTGAAGCGTTGTTGACTATTGACCATTTTCTCCAATTGGTGGACTAGATTTCAAAAATTGCTTTAGTATGTTTATATTAAGATCCATCTACAAAAGTGACAGAACGCAACAATGAAGTGAACGTGAAACAAACTTGACAAAAGAAACATTAGAGATCCGTAGATATATAATAACTTTAATTAAATGTAAAGTTGATATAATCTAAAATGTAAATTATTTTTCTTCGCTTCCAAATATCATCAATCTTTCTTCGTAACGTATTTAGCACTTGTAAACGTGTATAAGACTTTCAGCAGTATAATTTGGGACAAGCGTTAACGTCCTCAATGAGTACAATGCACGCAACGATGAATTTCATCATTCTATTAAGTTTTGAATCAACACAGGAAAAGTAACAAAAGTAGTTAACACGCATTCAGAAGTTAAAGGAGAGTTTATTGACTAGAATTTTACTGGTGGTAGTGATGGTGTGACCACACATAAATTGCCTACTTCTTGTACAACAGTTTGTCCCACTAAAACCCTTCGCGCAGTTTCCATCCAGTCAAAAACATCTCACCATTACTCTTCGTCTTTAGCTGGGACAATCAGTTTTTCGGATCATTAGACAGAATAGTTGGTCCAATATATACATAATATAGTTGGTGAAATAGTCAACAGTAAGTAAAGTAAGAGAGCAAATGCCCTTCTTTTCTCCCATTTCTCGTGGGATCACATTACAATTGAATTTCTCTCTTGCAAATTCCCTCGCTTGTCACAAAATAAAAAATTTACAGCAAGTTTAAGTAGTATGTCGTAGAGTAGCATGTTTACATAAGAGTTCATGGCCAACAAAGAACACGTGCTCGCTGCTGATCTCTCCATAAAAACAATAGATTAGCAAATTTAATCATGCAAACTTGTCACTGTCAGGTTCAATAAAGTCGGTGGATTCTGCGAAAACACGAGAACGAATGGAAAGCATGAATAAATCATCATCAAGAGAATCATCTACCCTCATTTTTTTTAATGTTAAGGCGAGCGTAAAAATAAAAATGTTATTCGCTAGTAGAAATAACTGGCTGAAAAAAGGTCATGAAACTGACACCAAGTCGGACACGGTGATTTCATATGACTCTTTTCTTCTAAAAGACAAGCCATGGGTGTACTCCATGCACTGTCACTAGAAAAGTAATAGCCCATATAGTTCTACCTACACCTACAGCCAAATTTCCCCTACTCTGTTGATTAGTTGGTGAAAGTTTTTGTCCACGGAACTGATAACTTTAGTAACAAGGTACTCCGCGCATCTTCACTTTCAACAGTTTCGACACTTTTTTTTCCGGCCTACCGCTGTGCTGACATGAGTGCGGAAACCAACAACCCCAATATGCCATATATTCGTATATTATGCCTATTACATATATATTATTATGTGGTATGGCTGGTTGATGAGAAGTGGGCACTAATGAATATGATGTGATAACGACAAACGCACATTTCACATTCTGACTGAACACAACTCTGCACCAGGAACAGCCGCAGTTTCTCCTGAACCCAGGCACTAGTATACGTTTTCTGACATTTATGTTCTACAACTCGCATCACCACACGGCCATCACCACCTCATGTGACTACTGTAAACCGTCTGCTGCAAGGTATATAGGCTATTAACATCATGAAAGTTAAGTGCAAATGACAAGTGTAAAACACACGCAAAAGATGTATGCATTTTATGTGTCCATGTCTTATTTCCTCTTATTTCAGCGAAAACAAAACACTACTACTTCATGTTCTCAAAAAATTTAATACTAAATGCTGCTATAAATTTCATCTCTGCACGTATACTATGAACGTTGCTAATAGCAATACGTGTCTGGAACTCCATGCATGTGCGATCGTTTCAAAGAAACTCCAGAAGAATCCTCGGAAGAGCAGAGGGACTCCGTCAAAGGCACAGCAGCAGCGTTCTCAAACGAAAGGGTCCATTTGTCAAAGACACTGTGTGTGTCTGGTACGCGGAAGAATCACGTTTCCTAATGTATTTGTTCCACTTATGAAGCGTTGAGAGGAAAACACGGAAGTATAATGCGTAAGAAAAAAACTAGTTTTCAAGCTCCAGTGGAAAAAGCTGAAAAAGAAATTCTGTTGGGTGGGGAGAGGATGACAACGAACGACGTTGTCGACAGTGATGTCGAGGAAAAAAGTCTAAGTTCCTTGGAACGGTGGTAGGTGTTGGTGGTTGCTACTTGATAGTACATATATTCTCAAGGCTTTCCTAATATCAGGGCCTCACACACACACACGCAGTAATTTTTATGGGCTTGTTTTTAACCGAAAAAAGGTAAAATGAGTGAAACACTGAGATTTAAGGACTCTACACTTACACGTGCCGGGTGGGGAGTCTTCGAGTGTCTAAATTTTTTCCTCTCTCGAGTTTCAACGAAAACAGGATGGCTACAGTATTTCGTCAGATAGTACTAGAACGAGTAAGGAAACGCACTACATGCTTGCAAGTTAGTTTAACACGCACTATGCTCTAAAACAAATTGATGTTGGTAGTCATGTGACAATTACCATTTTGTCTAATTTTTTGCTTTTTCCTCGAGTGGAACACCCGAAATTACGCTGGTTTATCCGTTATAACTTGAGCTATATATGTGGTTATTTTGTAGGTGGCAAAGAGATGACGAAAACTGTCACCAACTGAGACTTATATTCTTTGTGTGTTCACCAAACTTTCTCATGATAGGGTATGTTGTGGGTGCATATATTGTTGGTTGACTCGACAGAAGAGAAAGGGATGGAGAAAGAACGTAAAACTTGTTGAGCTTGTGCTTTATTTCGAATGAGGGAAAAGATTTGTTGAGAAAAAACGGAGTTACAGAGTACATTTGTAAGTTGCTAGAGGATTATTGGTGGTGGGATTGACATGTTTAGAAAGTACAGTAGATAATCTACTTGTGTGCACTGAGAAACTGAAACTTTTCAAAAAATTGTCATTGAAAGTTTGCCTACTTTGAAATGAAAGTTCAGTTGCTGTGTCAGTTTTGTCGTAAAGAAAATGATCGCGTTATAAAGACATGTGATTGACATTAGAATGCATTACGAAGTTCCCAGTAGCACCATATTTGCTAATAGCATTTTATAGATTTTGTTCATGGTTCATGTGAGTAGCAGTAGTGGTCCATATTATGCAGTGGAAATGTTTCCTTAACGAAGCAAAGCATATAGACATTAAGCTACAAGCTATGATCAACACACGTAAAGACAATATGTACTAAAAGGATGCACGAAAATGGGATTTAGGAATTTCACAAGTTCAGGGTTGTTAGTTGATGGTATACTCATTCCTTTGGATGAAAAGCAGGTAGTACAACGCAAGAATTTTGCTGAAACTTCTTCAATGTCTAAAAGCGGATTTATTTGTCATCAACAAAATACATAAGATACCCTGCTTCCTTGATTTTTTTAGAGTTTCTACCTACTCTCTTTATAATGGGTTTTGTGCTTAAATTTTCTAGAAAAGAGAATTGTTGAAGGCTATTCTTATATTAAGGACATCACTTTCTCTTTATTCAGGAATTATAGTTACAGCTTTTATTCATTAGCCAGTCCACCTTAATAAACCTCAAAAACAAGATGATATGCTGCAGGCGGCTGTAAGGAGTAATTTTTTATTGTAGATATTAAAAACTAACGTTTCAATTCTTAGTATCAAAACTTTGTAATGATGAGCACATGAATCTTTTAATTGCATTTTTAGATCATGCTGAAAAAATGCGAAACAAAAACTATTAAAAAATTTCAGCTCAGAATGTGTGCAATTCGCTGAGTTCTATGATTGCTGATGAAAGAGGCTGATGTAATGATGCTTCTGCGTTAGTGCTTATGGTTCCGTGATTATAAACATAAAAGTTGCATTTCCCCATCAACACATTTTTGAGGACAAAAAACCAACTGCTTGTAACCTCCATCATGTGACAACAAGCACTTTACACATGATGAGAATTTTCTTGAACTTTTTCTATGCAGACTCGCTATACAAAGTACACAAGCTATATGTTTCGATGGATAGTTATATTTTCACCACTTCCAGCCCCACTACACTCTTCTTATATGATCATTTAGCCAACACCCTCGTTTCAACTCGGCAATGAAGTTATTTTCAGGATTAAAACAAACGGAAGCATGAAAAATGCTTTTGTAAGAACCTTTTTTACTAAAAATGTGAAGGTCATAATTTAAGTAGTCAGAGCAAAATTGGTGCTTCAATTGCTGCTAAAGTTCATTCTACACGAATCTATCTTTTTTTCTGAGAATCGCTCACAATTTCCCTCCTACTTGTGGCGTATGAAAAAGTAGATAAGTATACAGCAAGTAGTGCGCCACAGGCAGTGTAGTGTGTTGGATAAGTGGAACGAAATGAAAACTTTATTGAGAACTGGGAACCATTTCACCACATACTCCTCTACGTAGAATAAAACTTTGTAAAGTATCATCAATGTTCACACAATCTAATGGTCAACTTCATTTCCTAAGGTCACTTCTCCCCACTCACCACACTAGGATCAACGACATAAGCAGAAAGTAACGGTATATAACGGCTGCTTGAAACAGTTTGTTCGTAAAGGAATGTGTGCACGTCTCCAAACAACCGTCATTTTATTGCCAATTCCAACACAAACAGGAACACACAAACTGATTTCCTTCTCGTGGGCAGTGAAAGGCTACTGCTGGAAAATTACACTTACATGAAATTGTAGGGGGCAGTAAAAGATAGATTATGTTTCTTTATGTTCTCAACCAATGACCTGTAAACTGTGCGCAAGTAGCATGCTATAAATCCACATTGGCTGAAAATAGGGAGGAAATTGCTGCTGTTTACTACGTCGTTATTGCTACAGCTATGTATGTCTTAAGAGTTCTGAAGATAACAATGTATGTTTTCAGCACATTTTAAAAGCCGCATTAACATAGAGTTAAGAGCAATCGACTTGTCCTTTTAAATAATACTTAGGTTCTGTAACCGTCCTGCTAATATATTTATAAGCCTAACAGAATCAATACATAGTCGATCATTATAAATAGCGTGAGATATTGGCAGGATATTTTTTAAAGATGTAGAACTATTTTTAGTGCATATTATTTGAATATTTTGTTTCTAGATTAGCATTTCAAGACCGAATCCAAAGAAAATAGATTCCATTTTGGGAAATACATAAAAATGTCCTGGAAATACATATTTATAGCTTAAAAAGTGGTTTTCAATTCAATACTGGGTGGAGGAAAGTTACAAGCATTTTTTTTAGCTGTCATGCCTATTAAATCTACACGTGTATTCAAAAACAGAGTTAAACTGCGTCTGTAAATGTTTTTGACAATGTCTCGAAGAAAACAGCGAGTCCAGTCCGGTGTCTAGAAGAAAAGAATGTGTAAGGTTGGCATTGGAAACTCTCCTGCCATTGATTTCAAGTATTTGGAATTTCCAAGAAGTTTCTAAGTCTAACACAAATTCTGACGAACACAAATGAATTCATGGATATATTTTTTTCCTTTGGTCACAATCATTCATACACACTACTTAAAATTTAGACTTTGAGAGTGACACTTTTGTGTACTACTTTTCTCCCACTTGTCATGAAAAACATGAGAAACATTTAAACGAAAATATCTATAAATCTGTAGGATCAAAATATTCAAGATCTTTTCTGGAGAAACGATAAACTTCTAAATACCTAACATGGAATTGTCCTGCTCCTAAAAATTTGAAGATTGAAATATACGAGTTCTACAGGAATTCATGGTCATATCCAAATTGAAAAACAATCTTTCATGAGACAAGCGAAAATAAGATTTATTTCATCTGCTGAAAAAAATAAGACAGTTACATTTTTAGCTACTAAACGCCTTTCTTAACCGTGACAAAAAAGTGTCGTATGTGCTTCTACCCTCAATTCATTTTTGCACGAACGAATCTTCTTGTGGATCTTGGAAACATGTCATTTCAAGAAGCAAGGCAATTATTACTCTCCAACAAGCAGTAAAAAATAGTTTCTCTCACTATCCACCTAAAATTGTGCAGGAAATTCGGATTCAAGAAAATTGTTTATTGGCTCACATTCGAAAAAATCCTACTACACTTTGACGATGACATTGTTTGCGCAAAGAAGATGAAGGAATTATGTACCTACATAATGGGATTAGCTTGAGGCAAGCTTTGCGAAACCATTTATTTCCAAACGGTTCTTCAATTCATAGAAATGGTAGAGAAATGGGACTTAACATAATATGCTTTATATGTGGCTAGGCTCACTTGAGAGGAAATAAAATTTACCGGAATTATTTTCTCAGCCAATACGAAAACTGCTTGTGGCTGGATTATCGTTACCAACAATGCGTGATAAGCTCGGTAAAAACGTTGTCATCTCTTTCATATTCAGGCTCACTGGTTTCAATCATTTTCTTCTTACAGCCACATTCCATCGAAAACAAGCTCTAGTGAATTTGTCATCCACTCTATTGGGGTAGAATGAAGCAAAAGAGAAAACAGTCGCATCTTTGCACTACAGACAGACAAAAATAAATGAAAACTATGTTTCAGCTTCAGCTAAAATAATGTTAATGCGAGCCAGACCCTTTGAAACAAATGGGAACATCTATGTCCATAGAGTTTTAATGACAATTACTTCCACTGTTTTTCGCTAACAAGCTGAAAGATTTTTAGACAAAAGTATCCTGTTTCAATTTCACCTAAAAGAAGTACCATGGGAATACTGAGAGAAAACAAGGAACCATATACAGTAGCGGCATTCCAAGTACACGGACAATGGAAGTACAGTAAATAATATGCTAGCGCGATTCTAATTAATTGATGATGAAAATGACCTTACTCGAGTTTTCTTGCATGAATTATATGAAAACATTTGTTACTTCCTTTTATGCATGAGTGCAGTATAAATTTTCAGAGAGAGAGAATCATTCTTTTTACTTAAAAAGGAAACTATTGTGTTGCATGAGCCTGTCTTCTTGTAACAATGGCAGTTTGTTGACACATGAATCCAAGAACGTATGAATTTCTTGAAAATTTTATTCTTGAAAAGGAATAAAGCAAGCATGTAGATCCTCTCTTGTCTCTCTGAATTCTTTGAAGCTCTTCTCTCCCACTCTCTCATTCCTGTCGTATTACTCTTTCAACGGGCATCACTACTACGTTTCATTTCATTTCCACAAATTCTTCTCAAATCATTCACTTGTTCTTCTTAGGCTGGGAGACACATTCAATATTAAAGCATCACAGTTCCTATTTTCAACGCTACAACTTTTAACAAAGTATACTCCATCATGTTCCTACTTGTTGGAATGTTCTACAAAACTTGTGTAGCAGTCAGAAAAACAAGAGTAAAACATGAAGTATAACATTTTTTCTTCGTCTGACGTTTTTTCTGCATTTCTTGACGGTTCTGTAACATAACAAGATATTCAAAAAATACATTTTCTCGACATTCACTAGTTTGGCACTTTCTTTCACATTTTGATATCTACGTTGTTCGGACGCATTCCACCTCTTTGGAATATTTTTCAAACTTTGTTTTGCAAGGGTCGCACTAGTTGAGGTCCTTGATATTCAAATGCATAAATAAAATCTGTGTGTGTGCGTGCATATCCGTTCATAAAAGTGAAAGCCTTTGCCCATTTCTGTTGACTGTATATTTATGGAACCCATTTTATCGTGTTTTTTATATTTCTATCATGGTTTCCTTTCTCGTCCTACAACTGCTTTCATCTTTCTGTACAAAAATACAAAATTCCATTTTACTCAGAGAAAAATAAAGAGAAAAATGGAATCAAACACATATCTTTTTTAAAGAAAAAACAAAAGTTTTTGGTATACATAAATCTGAATTGATGCAGAATGTCTGAGAGTCTGAGAAATTCCATGTGAATTAATATTATCTTCGTTTGTGTTTGACCAACCACCCATCATCAGTATATTTTTAGGACACTATAAACTACGAAATATGAGAAACCAGAGTCCAGAGCGATAGTACTTTTCGTTTCGTTTGGTTCAAATGACACTAACTGATGCGGCACCGTTTTGAAATTACAGAAATGAAACTTGAGTGCAGTTTGTACTTTGCAATCCATTGAAAGAAGCAAACACTTTCTAATACGTTGTTGTAATACTTTGAATCGGAGTCGTTTGGAATACAAAATGCGTAATATCTAGACGAAAGTCAGTTAACAATGTATGCGATACTGATTATGAGAATGAGGATTTAAAATATAATGCTACCATGCAACTCTAAACCCTTCAATAACTCCTTTAACTCCTGGTCTTTAATCTTCGGGACAACGTAATGGAAAAATCGATATGCATTTTAGTTCACTCATTCTATATAGTTGTGTAGGTTGACAATGTTGACAGAATGATTTTTTTTGTAGAATTACTATAATGACTGCGTGAAAATTTGTTTGTATGTTATCGTCACTTTATTTTAAAGTTTTGCAAGGCAGTTTCATACCAGATTCAGTCATGTCATCTTTAAGCATGTTTAGCCCTCTTGTTTAGTACCTGCATTTTTCTGTTGAAAGTTTTTGAAAAAAATTGTGCGCGTGCAAGATTTGTATTTTAGTTTAGAAACGAGAGTTTTCTCCTTTGAAACGAAATTTCCAACTTTGTTCAGTTACTGTTGCTAAACTCTGAACTATTTTGTATTTTGTCAGTACTTAGGCAAATTTCCTCATTCTTTTTGTTTTCCAACTCAGCTAGGTAGGTATAAGAGAAACACAAAAAATTAAAATCCTGTGTCTTTTTCTGCTTCTGATGTCGTCACATCGAATTTTAAGTGAGTTCAACACTATGGTGAAAATCGTGAGAAACCCCGGAAGGAACCGACAGCATGTATCTGTTTTACTTCTTTATGTAAAGTTCACATTCGTATTACAGGACAATATATGTATATTGCTTCAATGTATCCATACTACAATTTGAAGTCAGAATAAATCAAACTCACGTTCCTTTTCTGCAAAGGTTCTCGTAGTTTTCCCAGATGAATACTTTATGAAGCAACGCAACATCTTCTATTTCTGCAAAAAAAAATTGACTTTGCACTTTATTCTATTGCAATTACCTATACATACAAAGATGTGCTGAGAATAAACTTTGGATATGACATTGCTGAATAATATATTAGCCGAAAGTGAGGAGAAATGTATATCCCCTTTATTTTTTCTCGAATATAAGCACCTGAGAATTTTTCATGTTTTAAAATTCTCCTCTCTCTTCCCACTTGGGAAATGTCAAATGTGTAATGTGACTTGACTAGGGTAACACATATGGATCTATTTTGTTGCAAAAAGAACTGAATTGCCATCATCGTCATTCCAGCAAAACAAGAATCGTATTTATTCATCTTCAGTCATGTAGAAGAAGGCTTTCAAAAGTTCTTCTTTGTTTGCAAAAAAACTTTCCGCGATCAAGTTGCGTTTCATTTGATAACAACCAACCAACTAACAGCGTTTTGTTCTCCAGAAAGCTTTGCATTTACAAACACCAATAAACATACTCCCTCGTTCACCATGAATCACAAAGTATAATTTCTTTAAAATATATTACAATACTACATAGTACACACAGCTATAATATGCAAAAATTATAATATTTTACGTGATTGCAAAACAACAAAGAGTTTTCCTCCCTTGAATATGCAAAACTTTTCTAATGTGATAACTATACCGTGCATATAAATTAAGAAGTCTGAAGTAAAGAAACCAAGTCAAAACCATTTCCAAGTGTATAATTCGTTGCCAAACAAGGCAAAGTACATCACAAAGAACTTTCAAACATAGAGTCAATACTAGTCATTGTAATTGAATGATGAAAGTACACCTTCATTTCCACGTGAAAGACCGGTAATTGAAAGGTAAGCAAAATAATTGTTGATGGACTGCTTTGTGTTTTATTTTCGGTGCTGATACAAAAGTGCCAATTTCGATTTACCTATAACAGCATCAAATGATTGACAGTAGAAGGACGTAGCCGTCATTCTTAGCGTTCTTTATATACGGCCAACGGCTGAATCCATGTGTCTAGACGCTTCTAATGATAATGTGTGCTGATGCTGAAGCACGTTTTTTCTGCATCCTGTGGACTCACTCGAGCTGTCACCTCCATACAAATATATATCTGTGTTCCTAGGTCAGTCTGTAGTCCACATATTTTCAAAGAGTGAAAATTCGAACGAAAAATTACAAGAGAGAATTCTCATAAAAAAAAAGAAAGTTTGACTAGGAAAAGAAGTTGGAGGAAGAAAGTACAAGTTTATACAAGGTCTCTGTGGATTTGACTTTGCTAGCACGTTCTCTCTCCGTTTATACAAAAACTGGAGAAGCGCAGAGGAGTAGCAGCTGCAACAATGTGAAAACATGATACCCGTGAAAAGGAAGACCAAAGTTAAGTAAACTTGGCAACTATATACATCTATCTCTCTGGGTTTCATAAATATTGATGATGATAATGCGATAAGTATACATAATACATATATATATAAAATATAAAATGTAATCAGCAGCTTCAAGGTTTTTGAATTTTTTTGAGTGAAAAAATCTTGTGCTGTGTGTAACCTTTTCCTGTTTACACTGTATAATTTGGTCTCAACAAACACATCCTTTCATAGAAATGATTTTCAGAATCCCTCTAGTCTCATCATAACGAGCCACCTTTGGGTCAGATAATTTTATTACGGGAAAGTTAAAGTATATCGTGAATAAATAGAAAGAAAGTCGTGGTGCAAGAACTGCTGCACTCAACAACAAGTGACACGCTGTGACAAACTAACACACACTAAATGTGCCACTGGGGTTTATTTCCACTGACTTTTTACTCAAATATAATTAATGCAAAAGAAACTACAAATTTCAAAGCTAAAAATCTTTTTTCGTACATGAGAACTAAGGGACAGCGTAAGATTCTGAGTTTTAAAAGGCAGAAATAATAGACTGTGTGTCTATTTTCTCTTTGTACTATTCCTTTTGGTTATTTGCCTTTCATGCTTAAAGTAATAAAAAGTTGTTAACAAAAACTAAGTTAAAATCTACAAGGATACTTTTCTTCTAATTTTATTAAGGAAAGTCAGCTAGTCAGCTTTTTATTGGTTATGTCGCTTGTGTCCGTTTGTCTGTCCAGACGATAATTATTAATAATTCAGAGATTTTAAAATATTTAACACCTTAGTGTCTCCAATTCACCAAATTTCGTTTGCTGTGACCTTTATGTTGTAGAATGCTGAAAATTAGTTCCTATTAAAATTTTGAATACAGCTTCCGTTTGTCCATCTACTATGGTTGTTTCTATACCAATAATTGCTTACACTCCTTCGGTACTCCGTTTATGTACCAGTTTATTTACAACTCGAAACAGAATACTGATTTCATAATGAAAGATAATATAAAGGAAAGTGAAGCCAAAGGAGCGGGAAAACATCAAAATAATAACTTGTGGTAGTACTTGTTTGTAAATGCATTAACAACCAGAGAGTTATGAAAGATGAAATGGATACTATTGGTGGGAGCACAATTAAATGAAGGGAAAAGAATCCCTGTAGTCAGCGCACCAGACCTATTTTCGGAAGAAAAAAAACTAAAAAAGAAGATAGAAGGGCTACATGCTTGCAATGAAGTACGCCATTATGCTGTAGAATAGTAATTCTCTAGTTCCAAACAGCCTACACATTATATTATGACATACTTACGGGTTAATAGCGAAACGAAGTACAGAAAAGGCAAACAATCTTTTAAAGGATCTGAAAAACAAATGTACTCACTTCCATGTAGTTAGTGGTAGGAGATGGGGAGCAGATGAACAAAAAATTGGAAATGTTTTTTATGTACTTGCGACATCCCCTGCGAATTTCTTGCTTGTAGTCTCGGCCTTTTTCTTTGCTATCATCATCAACAAGGAACAAGGATAGCTACATTTTTAAAAGGGCAAGTATCTCAAGCTGTCTCTTTTTCTATCTTCACTCCTTCTTCTTTCCCGCTTTCTCTTTCTCCAAAGCAGCTTCCTTCAACAAATAATCTTCTACAAAGAAAAATATTTTATTGTGCAGTGATGGAAGAGGAGAAATAGGGAGCAAACAGGACGGGGATTCAATAACTGAATGAAAGCCCTGATTCCGATTTCCATGTAAAGAGCAATGTATGCATAGGTATAAGTACCATTGCATGCATAATGGATACATTTATGGAGGTGAATGTCATCAAAGATTCAGGATGCTTTCTTGTTCGACCTAGAAACTATTTTCATAGCCATTTACTTCACATATTTTATTCCCTTTGTTTTCGCTCCCATTCGTCAAAATCATACTAGCAACCACAACAAATACACGGTATAAGTTAGCTTGCTAATTATATAATGAACGGAAGACAAAAAAATGCAATAATATACTTTCGTGCTTAATATCTAGGTCATGTTCCTGTAAATGAAAAAGCACACAAAGTAAAATTCATTGTCATTGAAAAAACGAAATTATATATTCAAGCAAGACAACACATTTGTTTCATAATCAAAAGACAGCATTGTATGACAAATCCTGTTTAAAAATCATGTAGTGAAAAATATTATTATTATTTTCCACAAAGAGAAAGTAGAAGAATGAAAAGTAATAATGATGGTGACAACCATGCTTACTATTTATTTTTCTCTGTCATTTCTGAGAAAGCTGCTTTAAGCCTTTGCGACGTACAATATTGGAGCGAGCGTGCATGAAATATGAAAATTAGCATTGATGTGATCTGCAGCACTGCTGCAGAATTCGGTTTAGTAGGCTTTGGCGGTGGTGGCGCCTGTGGTGGAATTATCCTCATTTTGGTGATGCTTTACTGATAGAGTTTTGCCACGTGGAAATGGAAGATCCAACGTTTACTCTTTGAATTTTGTAGTGAAATAAAATGAGACTATTGTGTTATTACATTGTGGTTTCTCTCTTGATTATACAGAAAGCGTAAACATTTGAATACGCTCATGTATCTAGATCTACTGTGTACATTATAGTAGCATTGACATTCAGCTCGGCTTCCTCTAAAAAAGAATTGGTTTTCATGCGGTAGCACGATCAAAGTTGGAATAATTTGAGGAGATGTGGATGGTTGGATTTGGGTTTCGCATAAATATAGTTGTATATCCTGTTTCACTCCCACTCAAAATCGGAAATTATGAATTCTTCAAATTTCCGTACACATTTTCCAGATTCTATACCTAATTTTGCCCCAAATTTTCTTGAAAATCAAAGAAGCTTGCATCCGACAAGATGTAGTGTTGGCGTTTTCATTTTCTTCCCATAATTTAAAATTAATTATTTCATCATCACTACAAAGGTAGAGCAAAGAGTGTATATGAAAGGTCCGGAAGTGTACACACATACTGTTCCAACGTTCGTTTAAGGGAGCATCCAAAAGCAACATAAATAGGTAAGTGTGCTCTGATGTTTATTAGAAATGAGCTACGAGCTTTCAACAACTTTAGTAGTAACAAAGGATTCAGGCAGTGGTGAAACTGTGATGTGTAGTTGTTCATAAATTGTAGATAAAGTGCAGGAACATTTCCACGAGGCTTTCTGAGATCCTCGTTTTGTTCCAAATACACGACCCTGTCGTTTTTGCTTAACTATAACAAACAATTATTGCAATCTACTGAAACCACTGTACTCCACGCTAAATGGTTTCGAGTTTCTACACCAAAATAACTTTGGACGAACGAAACCTAAAACCAAGGTTACGCTTACGAATGCCGTGTAGTTGGGAGACTTTTAAAAGGACAAAGGCAAATGCTCTAATTTAATTGAACTAAAACTTAATGAGATGCCAAATTTATGATAAATGTACTCCTTTCTGGTGCCCCAATTTAATTGATTTCCTCATCGATTTCAAACACATTTATATAAATACCTGCATAGTGTATCAAAGTAGGAAGCTGTGACACCATTATAATACCAGGTTTATGCTTAGCCTCCATATTTTCACCGTAAATCACAATCACAATAGATATTTTCAACTTTTTCGACCTTCCAGTTGTATTTCAATATGCATAATTTTCTGTAGGAGTGCAAAATGAACACAAGCAAAACCCTAGAAACTTTCAAAATGACACATAATAGATGGCATAATATACTTTCTCACATCGACAGGAAAATTTTGCAAACTAGCTATTATCCTGGAGTAATGAGGCGAATGTTTTAATGAGGAATGAAGTCATTTTAATGGAGCTTGCATATAAGTAGAATGTGTACTGTTCCTTCATAGAGAATGTAGTCTCCCCTTTTGTGAACAGTTTCATCCTGCTTACTCTAATGACTTTACTAGCTCCTACTCTGTAACCATATATCTCATAATAAAGTTGCGTAATGATGAAATTAAATATAGTGAATAAAATATGATGTTACATCATCATATTTATGTATTTGAAAACAAGCATAATACGAGATGGCACCGGATGCCCCTTCATAATGCACTTGTAAATCAGCCAACAACAGAACAACGACGGAAGCCGGATCCCCTATTTCACCTACACAATAATTGTAGTGAGTTTGATGATGAACGTTCCAAAATCCGATCTCATGTTAATGAAGTAAGCAACTATTTGTAACCTTCAAACTATTCTATGCGGTGTTTTACACATGGTCTCACTTTCCCCTGGTCTTCCCTTTCCTTCGTTTTGATTATTCAGCATGAAGCAGGATTTTATCCCACAGCAGAAACCGCATCGCATTTGTGTGTGCACTCTAAAATAGTAGATGCAACAATTAAAAGTAATCTATCAACTTCATGTAGTTTTCATTAATGACACATCAAGGCTTCTTGAAGCTGTAGGAATACCGGTTGAAGAAAAGTCAGGTTCCGGACAAAACAAAGTCCTCGTGCTGTAGCAACCACTTTTTTTACAGCAAACTATTTCTCCCTCTATTTCGGGATTAGTTCATCCACCTTCAGAGAGACTGTTTGACACACACATAAACAACTTGATAGGTCACATTTTACCACAACACGATGGCTACGTGACTGCTGCTGAAGAAAAGTTATCGTAATTACTTGCTAAGCGTGGATCGCATATAAAATTCAATGGGAAACTCACTATTTTGCAGAGAAGAAGAAGACATTTACCCCAAAACCTACCAGTGTATATACAGTGTTTATTGCCATGTAGTACTTTCCTGCTCAATTATCTCTCTTCCTGGAGATAAGCTAAAATGTTTGTTATCGGTGGTGTTATAATAGGATCGAGAGACTTTACAAAATGTCAGCTTCGACTCACAAGCAAAAACCACACTTGACACTTGATTTCAATAATATCTGTATAAAGTTCAGAGTAAGCAACACTGTATAATTGTCAAATTGCAATGATGTGCTTGTGATGCACTAATGGTAAGTTGAATGAGACCAAAAACATAAATGTGAAAGCTTCAAGTACTTCACGCTGAGATGTGTAAAATCAAGGAAACTCTCAAAACAAATCTGAAATGTTTGCGTATTCATTGATTATTTTGCCAACTTGTGGGTTTTCCTTGAACATTTGTTTGCCAGCAGGGTTTTTGGTAGAGGGCGTCTACCCAGAAAAATACGCAGATTTTGGGTGTTCTCAATATTTATTTTGTTCATCTTCAAACTGGAAAGTGCTGCTTGTGAAAAGAACTGCTTACTAAAATAGAAATCATTACGAGGGTATTACTGAAATGAAACCGAGTACTTTTCACAGATTCTTTATGTAATCAATAACTCTGTAGTAGGAATACGCATCGAAGCTTAATTAAGTGGCTCATTTTGAAAATTAAAGGAAAATACAATGTTTCCTATTGATGATTTAGGCCTTACGGAATTAAAATATTCAAAGTATCTGAATGAAGGAAGTTAATTTAGCAGCTACACAAGTTATCTTCACGTGTTTGACGTTCATTATTAGAAAAATAATTTCCTTCTGCGATTTTTGACTATTTGATTACTCACAGAATAGAACATTTTATTTCTTTATATCACGTTTTGTGTCCTTTTCAATCCATTATACAATTGATCAACTCAACATTAGTCTTTGATCTCCATCCGTTCTTGCTTTGATGTTAGCAGGGTGTTTGCTATTAAAAGTCTAGGCATGATGTGATTGTATTTTTTCTAAGAATTTTTAAGAAGCATACTTCTGTCTAATTATTGCTTAAGTTCGAAGTAGTCTTTTTGTATACTATACATCGAATTATTAAATAATTGGTATACTAATGAATACTACGAGTAGTTTAGTTATTAGTATAGGTTTACAAATTCCTACCTACATATTGTATATAATATTTGATATTCCTGGTACATGGATACATATTTGTCAGACCTAATTAATGGCAACACTATTAATCGTTGTGCTCTGAGAATTCTAAAGAAATATTTTTACACCGGAATTATGATTGTAGACACCTTGGATTTACAAACCATCCATATTATCTCTACTCGAATGTGTGAAATTATTACTAATACGCTGTTGATGTGCGACTAATCTACTAAAGATGAAAACCTGGATACCCTGAAAAAGTGTAATAAGTAACTCCATTCAATCCAATTCTTGCTTAGTAACATTTTCAACTTTTTACATTAAACTCATCCATCTTTTTCCTAATAAATTACATTCAAAATCCACCGACCACTAATAGAGCAGCCCCAAAAGTCATAGAAAACTAAGGGCCATTGCTAGTGAAGAAGGGTATTTGTAAAAACAGTGTTCCTCTTCTCTCATCTATATGAATATGACCTTTTATTATTCCTATAGTATAACCTACATTGGATCCAGCCACCACCACCACCAGTATATCTAGGTTACCAAGGTATCTCTCTGGTATCACATCACAAAGTTGATACCCAACAACAAACTTTCCCTTTAATGAACACTGGAGAAAAAACAGACGGTAATGAAATATAATCTGACTTTGAACTAAAAGAATAGCTTCTGGGATTCAGCACAACCAGCTACTACCTACCTATCTCATCATGACTATGAGTGCGGTTTTCCACGGCTAGTTAGTTACCAACCACATCGAATAAGGAATCATCCACATAATAAGTAATATTGTACGTGCGAATAGACTAAAAATAAAGCATTTCACTCCCCCCCTCCCCAACAATACTGCACCCTACTACAAACAATATTATTGTGTGTGTGAAGGTAAGTAGTGAGCTTGTGCGGGTGGTGGAACATGGTGGTTATCTGTGCATTCAATGTGACTAGCTTGTGGTTGCCTTCATCAATGGCTTTTTTACTTTATGCATTCATTCTTTTCTTCGCCAAAGCATAAAGCTAACGAAACCACCTAATGCCATTTTCTCTCAGTTGGTATTCTCATTTGAAAAGTTGAGATGAATGAATTTATCAGCAATAGGTCGAAGTCGTTAGTGTTCCACTCTCTTTCGACATTAGACATTAGTTGGAAGAGAAATCCTAACTTTCTTTTCGCTTTTCTCTCTCATCGACAGTTGAGCCGTGTGGAGATACAAACAAGTGATAAATATTAGTACATGTAATATAGTTTTAAAAGCATACATATTAGTAGTAAGTTATTTTCACGAACTAAAAATGTTTTGTTTTTACTACTTTTGGTATTTCTGAACGATGACGACGATCCTGTAGAAAGCAAACTTTAGTCTGACAAAACAAATGTAAACAGAATGGGAAATTGAATGGTGGAAAGAGGCCGGTGATTGTTTATAGAGCTTCTCCACACACTGCCAGATCAAGAGAGTTTGTTGCGTTGGAGTCAATGAATAGATCTCTTGATAAAGTCTGTTGCTTTTCTACTCTGTTCCGAAATGATCGGATCCGTCTAACAATATTACATCTAACCACAAAGCCCTCTTCATGAGCCGAGCATTATGAGGTGTTTATACACAATAGCAAAATTTATTCGAGACCATAATGCAAACAATTCGTTTCCCCCACATACATTAAGGGAGTTCATTGTTAGCTTCACTGCCAAATCATAAAACGTCATATTCACACTCTGCAACATTTATCATCATCATCATCGTCACAAGTCAGGAGACATGATTGCACAACCACTGCATTGGAGAGGATTCTATACACTCATCATGTGAGTAATGTACAGTGACTGTTTGGATCATTACCACTAATAACAGGAAATTCAGCTGTTGCAACAATACGAATCCGGGATGGATTTTATTTTTTTGCTTTTTTATCATATCAGGTCGGATGAATGATCTACTTGCCAAGTTGTCAAGGTTGGACAAATCATACATGAACTCTCAAGTTCACTTTTCGTAATGTGGCGCAGGTAGCTATGTGTGTGAGATTAAGATAAGCAGTATATATTACATGACAGTATGATATAACGCGGAAAATTAAAAGGAAATCTACTCCAACTCCAAAAGCCACTACAGTTGTATAGTACTGATTACGAGGGCTATGGTGTACAGAGAAAGTTAAACTTGTGAATTCATGAATTGAGATTCAGTATCCTATCTGTTTGTGTGTGGGTTGGAGTCACAGACAGGAATTTATAATAAGATTTAGGCAACCACTTTCCTTTGTGGTTGTGTAGGATGCATGTGATCCTCACTCTCGCGAATTTATTTAGCTTAACAATTGCAGATTGACACTTCACATGCAAATAACGAAGAATATTATTCACCCGAGATGCACGTGAAAATAAACCAAACTACCTAAGATACTTTATAAATATGCATGTGATTTCCATCAACGAGATTTTCAGCTAACCCCAACCAATTTACAAACTTGTACAGAGAGAAAGAGAGATAGATAGAAATAGCTTACAAATGATGCAGTCATCCATCTACTTCTTCTGGGCACATTTGACATGTAAAATTGGAAAATGCCTTTCGAGGTCATGAAGAATTGGATAGGAGACGAAGGGAAAAAAATTATGAAAGCGTTGATTGACAATTCATCTCATTGTATGGAACTCAAGTCAAGGCATTATTGAAATAACACAATTTAGTTAACGAACTTGATCTTGATTGTAACTTACCTGCGTTACAATACCATCAGCTCTCCTTCACAAAAGTACAATAGCTTGTTTATGTGGTAATTCCAAATTACGATGCTTGGAGCACCGAACAATAGTTGTAGGAGCAATTCGAAAACATTTGTCTCTTTGTCGCTTGGAATTGGTGCCAGGTTGTCTCTGTAATTGCGTTTGTCATTATTTTGTCGACACAAATATTATAGAAAACAAAATAGTACAGGAAAATACTTACAAAACTTGAACCTATTTTTTAACTAATAAAGTTATTAGGTACACAATAGAAAGTTCACCCACTTCCAAGCAATTCTTATAACTTGTTACTTGACAGTAATCAGCACATATTTTTGTTGAGTTGGTTGATTCTTCAAGACAAACAATTACACAACCAGATCTACTGCGTCTCTTCTAATATTTTAGAGAACTTCCCTATCTCCAGGAAGACCATGGAGGGCAACAAGAAACGTGCATGGCTGGTTAGGCTTTTACTTCACAAAGCCTTTTTTTCTGGTAGTCATCAACATTTACAAATGCAGAATCAGCAATGCGAACATTTTACTACTTTTCCACACAGTGGGGAAATAAAAGTGCAAAATAAAAGTTTTTTTTTCGTTTGTCTTCTTCCTGTGTCTTCTACCGTGAATAACAAGAAATCAAGGTTGAGAAAGAGAAAGTGCCTTTTTTTGAAAGGAAATATATGAAAAGAGGGGAGACGACTTTTCTCTCTCACAATATGTCCACGAGGATGAAATGACAGTGATGACTTTGTTTCTCCGACGTAGCGACGAATCCCTCAATAAAATAACTTGTTTTTCGTTTGATGATGAACGAAATCGGATGGAAAATAGAGTTATTGGATGTTGCCGAGTCAGTGGTATTGATGACGACCGTAATGGGATGTAATTGATATAGATATCTGTTTTCTTCTGAGTTCACTTTACAGCAATTTCTTCTTCATTGGCAAAAATGAGACATGTATTGCTAATTTTATGGCAACTGATATTCCATATTCTCAGATCCTCCATTAGCCTGTGCACATGCCAAGTCATACTTTTTCAGGGACAGCTTTCAAATCCGCATGTAAAATTTTACGAGAAAATGATATCACGAATTCAGAGTTATAAACGGGAAACGAAACACGATAGCTGTATACTTTGTTCACAGGGATGTTCCTTGCTTGTGTTGTTGTTGCTCCTTTCACTTTCACCAAGTGAGAAACAAGATTCAAAAGATCATGCTGTGAGGAGCGTGGTGGTAAGCTCTCTGGCTTTCTACCTCAGCCTTCCTCCACGTTTTATGCAGTTTTAAAACAAGCGTTCTCCGTACGCTTTACAAGAGTAACACTACCAGAAAAAAACCAAAGGGACGAATTGTTTTGACTATGTTCAACCTCTCGCTCCTTTCCTCAGCTCTTGTCTGTTGCTCTCCTGTGCTGGATAAGGAATGGGAGATGGGGCTTCTAACGACATGAATAAAAACTGTAGTAGTCGCGCTTGTAAGTGCCACCACCAAAACCAGTGGTCGCTTGTGGATCCAAACATACAAACGATATTGCAGGGAAAAAGCTCTCACTAAACTCTCAGCTTTCACAACACCATCCAAGCATCAGCATCAGGAGTATGTACAGAGTTATGGAAGAAGAGGAGGCAGCAGGGAACTCGCAAATCGCACCAACATCACATTCTCAAGTTGATTTTTCTCGTGTTTGAAACAGCAGTAGTGAGTCAGTTGAGAAGGACAAGAGGAGCACAGCACAAGCAAAGCACTTACACACTCTCTCACATCCTCCTTTCCCATCTCGTTTTCCCCCCTTCGCATCTGCCCTTGTACTTATCCTTTTTTTGCTTCATTGTTCACTTCGCATTAATGCACTCATGAGGAGCACTTTCATCTCTCTGTGCAAGAAGGGAAGCCAACAGAGCAACATTTTCTCCTTCATGTCATCAGAAACAATGTTAACAGCGTCACCACCACTCTTTACTCTGTACATATTTTCCCACCATTTGTATTACATTAGTGCTATATTTTGCTTTTGTAGAAGTAGTGGTGGTAATGATGATACTGATGATAGCACTATTATTTTTTTGAAATACCAGGCCATTGCAGGACTTAAAGATAGACATTCCTCTTAAGCTGTTTTCAAGAGACGGGTTTTCTCTTTGCAACTTTCTTTTCGCCCTGTCGTCTTTCTCTACTTTTGACTTCAGGATGAAGACTAAAGTGTGCAAGTGTGTCGTTGCTGGTGTGTGTAAAAGAATATCTATATACAGCCGCTACATTAAAGTAGAATAAAGGAAGGAACAAAAGTAATGTATGCAAAAAGAGTAGGGTTGTTGTTGTATGTGTGCAGCGAAGGAGAAGCGCTGGTGTAATAATATGCGGTTTTTAGAGAAAAGACCAGTCGATATACCTATATGTACATATAGACATTTTTAGCTTTCCCTATGTAAGCTGCGGTTCCAAGATTTCTCCCTGTCACACAAGAAACTGATCTTTTCTTCTTTTTTTACAATCTTCTTTCACTCGGCTTCCATTTCGTTGTTATTTTGTCTCTTTTAACTTACAGCGTGCGAGGAAATTCCTTTTTTATGAGGACCATAAGACGAAGAAGATAGCTTCTCTGGAAGCACTACTTACTTCCACTTCACCATTATCAAGTATTATCAAAACTGAGATAGTAAGCACTTGTGCTCCACATCAGACACAGATACACATGCACAAATGAAACGGTAGAGTCTGGTAATCTGCATATAGCACAATGAGATAAGTTTTGCAATAGTTTAGAGCATAAATTTGTTTCAACATGCAAGCATAAATAAGTGTAGAAATACTTTCACAAGCATTATAATTATCATATTATGATGTGCTTTTTTGTTTATATGACGACTGTATCAAGGATGTAAGCGTAACTTTGATCAAAGCTCATGTTTTTGGAAGGGTGGCACTGGGCGTGCGAGGATACTCATGTGTGGAAGCGTGCTGAGGAAATATATTCATGTATAATATTTGTATCTGTTACATGAAGCACGTTTTTTAGTTTGAAACGTCATTGTGAAGAAAGAGGAACATGTTTGTGCATATCGTTGTACTTCCTTATGGATGAGCGGAGCAAAAACAAATCTCCGGTTTGTATACCAAAATCAAATTCTTAGAGAAAGAGGATTTTGGATTGAATTCCTAAGTTTCTATTTATTGGATTTCAGAAATATTTTGAAAATATATTCTGATGCTGATGTTGCAAACTATAATAGGATAATCAATTTAATAGTATTTCTACATATTTCAGCAGGAAAAATGAAAGAACAGATCATTTGAAAATTCAACCTACCTCTTGAATAAGATCGGTTACAAGATTACCAAGCCATTATGTACTGAGAATGTTTTGAATACTAGGAAATGACAAAATGTAAAACCCATAAAATTTCATGAGGATGAAAACCGGGAAGGTCATAGAGGTGAAATTTAAACAAGGACACGCAGGTAATGCATACCAAAGAGTTGAATAGCCCTTCAAGTTAGGTAAGTAAGAACTCGTGCTCATCAACCTTTCACATTTTTAGAAGAAGAAAAATTCATCTACATCCAACACAAGTAATGCAAACGTAACCAGAGTTGCATGCAAATGACTTGTTGCTGTAAAGTTTTCACGATGAATCTACGGAGGCTCCAAATAATTATGAAAAAACATGACAAATTTTAACTCAAGGTTTTACACGTGCAATGAGAGTGTCTAATCAACTTAAATGTTTCAGTTGTTACCAGTTCCATTCTAAATAAATAAACCAAGAAGAAACCATGGGCAAACCTTTTGTTTTCTGTGAAGGTAGCCTAAGTACATATAAATGCTTCTTGTTTTGTGCTTACTGCATTGATGGATTACAACGTTAATGTTATGGAACAAATGGATTCTTTTATGTACGATATATTAATCAATGAAAGCGAAAAGAAAGTTTTTTATTGGCTGCAAAAATTTATTCGCCCAGGTATTCATCGTAAATTTATCAAGGACATGTAGCAACAGGAGGAGATAGACCTAACCTAAATTCCAGAGATCTCATCTTTACCTACAGTTTTTATCAACGAGGAGAGCCATAATATAGAATAGATATTCAGTAACCCTCGTTAGTGAGAAGTTGCGTATTTTCAAAAATGGATGGCATTTTGGTAGAGTGTTCTGTGTGTTTTCGTTTATTACTAGGTACTAAAATAATAATTAAATGAACATAATTTTGTTTGTTAGTATCATCATCAAAACCAAAGAAACTAAAAAACAACCCTAATTAAAATTGTGAATGAAAGGAGGAGGCTTTTAGCTTAAAAATAATAAAAGAGAACATGGAACAAAGGGTTTTATGTTGTTTCTCTTTTTAGAAGTTCCTCATTATTGTTCATTATGAAATGACTATTGTACCAATGCGCGATTTGGATGTTTTTAAAAAATTTGTTCGTATGCAAATTCTATCAGTAATTAGCAAAGTTCATAGTGACATTGATCGCATACCTGCTAAAAAAACTGTCTGTAAGCAAATCTGGCATGCATGCACGTGTTATGCTTAGTTTCATATACAGGTCGAAAGTTTTACATATTTACACAGTCATCGTTTTAATTTAATTCTTAAATTTTACAGAATTAACACTACATGTGAAGGGCGTGGGATAATTTCATCTATCACAGTTTCAAGCTAAGCTATCCTCTTCACATTATATTGTATGAACTAGTAACCCAAGGCACTACCTAACTCAAAAAGCTGGCGGTGAAAAACATCAATTGCATAAAATAAAAAGTTACCAAGGCAACCAACTCACAGAACCATTTTCTTCACAATTGAATTCAATTAATTGGATACATCTTCCACGACAACACTACAGAATGTAGGACACTCACGACTCACGAATGTATCGTTTCTATTTTAGTCAAAAGTCGGCAACATGTAATTCTACTACTTGTTTCTGTGTACAATTTCAGAATTTAGTTTGAGTTCTATGCTACGTTCTCACCTGTCATCATTAGGGCAAAGGCTTCAAAAATGTTAATGTCTTGGTTGTTTTTATTAGACCAACACGTATGGTTAGAATGACAAGTTATGCATTATATTTGTCTGTCTACAAGTAACCGTTGCTTGCAAATAACATGGAATTTGGTATGAAGTTCTAATAACTCAAGTCTTATGACATGTCTTTACAAATATTTATTGCAGGCGCTCCCTTTGCTTCCAATAAAAATTCATGTGTAAGCAAGTTATTAATGCAATTTACTTTACAACGGGGTGTATTTTATGGTTATGACAGGCATAATTCCTTGCTTCCTGTTGTGATAAAACTATGGTACAAAGGACTCTTGCTTTCTTGTAGACTGGAAACATAATGCGGGTAGGTAGGTTTTCCAACAACAAATTTATATTGTTTCACCACGGCGGCAGATGTGACTTCGAATTTGGATGCATGCTACGCATTAGTTATTCTAGTTGAGTGGAATCCCATCAGGTGTCCATTATAATGTTAAATCGCCTGGGTACTGCAGCGTGGGGCCAAATGCAGAAAAAATGCATGCTAGACATGTCAATCAAAAGCCTCATGGATCGTGTCCGCCATAATAAACGTGTGTAGCCAACGTTCAGAACGGTGGTAGGAAAATGTGTTTCAAGAAAAGGCAAATGAAGAAAACAGAGAAAATCGAAGCTCGCGACCCCTTCTCAACCAAGAATGAACCGCACGGTGTAGTGTACAGAGAAAGCAAAGGAAAGTCTAACTTTCTTCCTCTTCCGGTTCAACTGATAGATGGAAGCTGTGATAAAATACAGTGGCAGCTTGTAAACTGATAGTCGTAGATAAAGAGATACTGAGGAAAACAAAGGACGATGAGAATTTTTTTCAGAACACATAAACGAGGCCATACTTTTTGATTAAGGTTTTCCAAAATAATCAGTTGTTAGGCTATAATAAAAGCGAATAAAGTCACAGGAACTTGTGCTTACACAGGGATGAAAGCGAAAGAATGCTACATACTAAATCCGACAGTTTCATTGTCAATGACTTTCCCATCTCATTTTTAAAAAGTAATAATTAGAACATGAGGTCAGTAATCAAATTCTTTGGACGTCATGGTATTTTAATGGCATGATAATTATAAATTATAGCAGACAAATAATATGATTTACCTAGAATAGACGAATCAAAGCATGCTCAGTTTGTTTTTGCAGGGTACTGCTTACATTTATAATTGTTATTTACATGGTATTTATTTGGTTTTTACTTATTATAAACCACAATTCTTGAAACCAATTTGACAATGTAACCTTTACAAGGAGTTGGAACTCTAGTTGCTAGCATAACAAATTAGCTTGCAATAATCTATAACTAATCTTGTAATATTATAGATGCTATTGTTACTGAATATAGGAAGTTGAAAAATAATCTGATATATGGGATCTCTAAATGTAGCTTAGATTAATACATCATTTGTAAATAGATTTAGGGATACTACTACTCAAAATAATCGCTTTGATCAAGCTCACGAATTATCTTAAGTTGTAATGTTGTAAATACACACCGGAATTTGAAGACTTGGAGGTTTTGATTTACGGCATAAACCCTATCAAGTACGAGTACGAGTATGGTAATTTTTGATTGTCTCATTATAACTAGCTTACATGCGTATTAATGTAACTACAAAGAAACTTACGTTGCACGTAGGTACAAAATAATCCTCAAGGAAATTTAATTGTGTTCTTTCTGACAAAGTTTACAAGAAAAGGGAAGAATATAGATTCGGAACTTTTCGTTCATTGGCATCTATTCTATTTGCATAATGGGTATTGGGTATGCAAAGACTCGCCGAGTGAAAGTGAAAAAAGAAATGGATCGTGCATTCAATATTCTGAGCTATAGTCGAAGCTTGAATTTCATTCATACGGGTGGACAAGTAAATTATAATTTTCAATTTGACACTGATTTTGAACCTCTGGTCTGAGACCCTGTAGCTTTTACCTTGAATACATTTTATTGGGTTTGACATTGAAATATTGGACCGTGGGCTTAAAACCGGATTATTTGCAATTTTTTGTATTGGTTTGAGTAAGCATTGGAAATTCAATAGAGTGCACTAAAATAAAATATCATTTATAAATAAATAATTGATAAGCTGTCTATAATGGATACTTGTATACCAATACTTGACGTATAAGAGTGTCGTGTCAGGAGTATGCTTATCAGTTATAATTATAACTAGTACATAATGATGTCGTATATTCGTGCATGGACAAAATTTATTTTAAAACAATCTCTCTCCGAATCCCAAGTTTCAATCGTCTTCAAGGCTTTCTTCCGAATCTTCATTGTGGTGATCATCGTGATCTCGAGTATCTTCTTCAGTTCTCTCATTCAAACCCTTTTTCATATCAGTACAAATTCCTGTCTCCTTTCCCTTTCCACCTATAATATCATCCTTGCCCTGGAGTATTTGTGTGTCATTTTCCACAGACACGCTTTTCCCCATCGATTTATCACCATCAGCTCCATTTTGTGCTGTAAGAACGACTGGCTTATTTGAAGACGTTTCCACACGCTGGCATCGTCCAAAACAAAGATTACTCAAATTTCCGAAGCAGCCGTCCCCACCCCCTCCACAGGAAGTCATTTTCCCAATGTGGAAATTAATAAGTTGGAGGCGTCCTTGCTCTGTCGCGGAGTCAAGACCTGTGCTGGGCTCTGGTGCTCTCCGTCTTTTTCCATAACGACACAAAAGAATGATGACGAGTATGAAGTAAACAACCAACACAACTGCCACATAGATACCTTTTGATCAAAAAAAGGAGAAAAAAGTCGATTCAGATATTATCACCACTACACCAATTCGCATTTTGATCTATTGTGATCTCCACTTGGAAATGGAGTTTGAGAGTGCTATTGACTCTTGGAGGACAATGCGTGGGGAAAAATCCGTATAAATCAGCAAGTGAAAAGAGAGAATGTTTTTCATTTCTGCTCAACTTGCCTGCGTTTGCTTTCCCGTCTCTGTGCATTGCCAATAGCTTGGCCTTTTGATCGCTGGGCATGTTTGGTTGCTTTTGATGCGTGAAAGAGCCTGCTGATGGGAAGCTGTATCCAGCCGTGCCGGTGTTGCTAGCACTTATCATCGTCCCATTCTTCAATAGCGCCATTCTTCTCCTTCACACCGGTGAAGACTAGGAAAGTCGGATCGAGATGAGTGGAAACAGTCTCGCTCTCACAATTTTTTCTCGGATTCCTGTCCGTATCTTCTTCTGGAAAGAAAGAAAAAACGTAGTTTTGTCAGTAGCAACCTTTGTCTGTCTCGGTAGGGACGAGAAATAATGTAAGAATAAGAATGTAAGAGGAGAGATGTGAAAGTTGCTGTAGAGTCGACCTACTTATGTTCCCAATTCATATATCTTCATCATCTCTATCACATGTCATCATCACATCACTTTCACACTTCTCTCAAAAGAATTCTCAAACGTGTCTACCTGTGAGAAATGACGCAACGCTTGTTCCTACTCCTGATCAACTATTTATAAGCTATCTATGTAATATCAATTTATGATGTAACGTAAAAGGTTTTGCAATATCAGAAGATATGAACACTGTGATTTTTAACTGTTACATGATCGCATCTAATCATCATTTGGGTATATTTTATGAAATATATTGCATATCTGTCTTGTCAAAGATATTTAAGAATTCATATTACGCCTCTGCATGTCAGTATGTGATTGAAGGCAAAGCAAATAGGAAAATATAAAGTAATGCAATGTTTTATGCTTGATCGAGTTTTAGCTCTGAAATGTACACCTTGTCTTAGCTTCCAGTTGGGTGCAGTGTGAACCCTTGAACTTTTTGTGCACTTTTCTGCTGCTTAATTTTAAGATTAAGTTTGTAAAGGGTTCTAAGGCCCCAAAGGGTTTAATCTTCCCTGAAATTCTATATGCATTTCATGTTGTTATGAGGATGAGAGTTGAAACATAATCCACAGTATTAACTGAAGATTGAAAGTTTCAAGATGGAAATAGAGAAAATGGTGATAAGTAACAAGTAAAGTTGATGTGAATTCATTCTCAGGGTGGATGTGGATGGATTGTATAGGAGTGGAATTGCAATTGGTAATCTCTTTCATCAGCATGTACATATATATTTGCTATCATATGGTTGAAAAGGGTGCATAACGCATCAATGTTTTTATGCGAGGGCGGAAATTAAAGTCTTTCAACCATTTTCTTGTCATACCACTTCGTTTTCTAAATCATTAAGATAGGTGATAGGACCTACCACAAGTCACAAAAGAACATGATTTCACATTTCACAATGAAAAGCTACCACGCGAAGCTTTCACTTGTATAGAACTACATTATACACTAAAATTACATAATATGCATGAAACTAGGCCGCAGTGGTAAGGTAACAGACAGCACAAAAAAGTGTGACTTCAAACTTACAACTGTAAATGTGACATCTAAAATAGCTGTTGGTTTGAAAAAAATTATAAACAATTGTCTCAGGCATTCTGCAAAGTGCAAATGAGAAAGTTGCCTTTTATTGACGTAAGTGACTGATAACCGTATAAAATGATAATTGATAAGAAGAAAACCATAAAATCAAGCGATAGAAGCGATTATGTATTTTAATTTAACAGTACGGCAAGTTTACAACACTAAATGCGTAACTCAAGAATTATTTCCTTTTCTCCTCTCGTTTGCCTTACCCTGTCTCTCTTAAGACGAGTAAATTTGATTTTTGCACAAAGAAAAAGTACCTATTTGCGTCATAAACGTAAGACAAAATTGATTACATGACTCAGCATGAAATTTTGAATTTAAAAATGCGATTCATTCTTATTCTTCATAGGGAACTATATTTCCTCTCACGAGCAAAGATCTCATTACATCCAGAAAGTTTTAACATAAAAAATATGAAAATCTATCATTTCGAGCATTAAGAATTCAGTGGTGATATTTGTTTTCCTCGTGGAATCATTCACGCCCTTACCAAGAGATCAAAGTATGCCCACGCAAAAACCAATGCCATCTGCCTGTGTATACGTTTATTCTTTCTTGAATTAAACGCTTCAATTTTCATACGCTACGGTACAGGACACAAAACGAAACGTATTGCCGTTCGTGTTGAAGACTATGCGATTAATTGCTCGAAAGAAATAAACTGGATTGGCGGTATGACCTTTTGCGTAGGCGGCGGGGCATAGGGGTTATGCTTCAACCGGTTTTTGAAGGAGTAAATGACTCCATTCGGGAAAATGAATATTACCGGTGAATTTTCCATGCCCGAAAAATAAATTTTCATATTATCCAAGTTAAAAATTTGTGGACATGGTGAGACCTTTGCTTGTGAGCTACTAGTATCGCAATTTGAGCTGATGCCATATAACAACATTTTGTAACGTTTTTCTAATAAAGACGTTGCATGTTATGTATATTCTGTATTCTGAGGAAAACACCAGAAAGACTATTCAAGTATAATACAATTCGGTTAACAGGTTTTTGTTTTCTTCTAGCAATTTTCTCACGCAACTGGAGACAAAAATTGATAAATCGCGTCATACCGTACCGTAATACTAAAGACGTACAATTTCAAATTGTTTGTTTGTCTGAAAGTTTGTAGTTTGTTCAGAATATAAACATGATATGATGAAGCAAATGAAGTACTACAAGAATGAAAAAGTGGTTCTGTCGTTCCATATAAACACGAACATTAGGGCAACAGAGCAGGGACAACTGTATTTCTTGTACTATTGAGCAACAAAAAAGTGCCACTTCTATGATATTCTGCTTTCACTAAAACTCCCGTATACTGTTTGTTTGTCTCAATTTTTATTCAGTAAATTTATTTCTTCTTCTTCATTTATTGTACCTAAACCCATATGGAGGCAATTTTGTTGTTGCTGACAAAAGCAACAAGAGTTTTTGTGGCAAGTTGACAGGAAACTCAACTTTAGTTCTCGGAAAAGAAATGATTATCCAAAGTTTTTGTGATACATCGTAAAACTGATGACTTTTTCTACTTCATATTTCCTTCACGAGGAAAAGTTGTAGTTGGAAATAAAAAGTAGTTTTACGCATTCATAAAAGTTTTGCTACACTTAAATTGCTCAGTGTTTATATAATCCATTCATTTCTTTGAAATAAGCAGTATTAATAAGGTTCCATGTTGAAATCTTAAATTAAACAAACTACCGTGCAACATCAATGCAGTTACTTATTCCCAGTATTTCCAAAGAATTAAAATTCATATTGATGCGATGACAAGTTGTGAATATACAATTACTTCTACATTATCAGTTGCAACATAGTTTTCATAACAAACATAATATGTTTGCAATTATTTTATCATTTCTTTTGTGCACAAATTGCACAAGTGAAAGTATGGGAGGATAATTTCAAAACTTTTGAAAAAGAACTTCCGCATTCACAAAATCTATAACGTTATAATGGTTTTGCTAGCCGTTTTCAATAGTCAAATAGCCAATTTATTCAAATTTGCACGTTTTTTTCCTCTTATGGTTCGTGATACCTTTGTTTATTTTTTATTTATAGACATAAACCATGCATACTTTTGTCCATATTTTAGTTTCTTGCTCGTACGTTAGTTTGCTAAAAACCCTTTTTTATTAACATTTTTACCCACAAACAAAAAAGTCTACATATACATACAATACAGACGCATTATTTGGTTCCGATGTCACAAGTAATCAGATTTTAGTACACCAGAAATTACATGATGAACTAGGCTCACAATCAGTTATGTATTTGTTTATATAAAAGTTTTCTTTTTAACTTATTTCATATTTATTTTCATAAAAGGAGAAACCCTTGTTTATCTACATGTAATAGAGAACTCAAGTCTTCAAATGATAACGCAGTTTATCGTGTATTTCTGAATTGGAATTTGATATAATATGTATTTTTATATACGCTCAATAGCTTAAAACATTTATTCCGTTTGTGTTGTGCGGAGGCGGAAGGAGAGGTATAATCATTTATACAAGCAAAACTCCTTTGGAAACTTGAAAAGTCCGGGTTTCATGCACTGATATAACTTAACAGGATGTTACATGGGACTATGCTGATGTTACTGGAGACATTGTTCTGTCTCCTTGCTAGTTCAAGCGGATATCTGAAACCCAGATAAAGTGACAAGCCCGCAAATTGCACTGATAGTGAAAGTAGTCGAATGTGTTTATTATGTTGGCGCCGAGCGGTAAAGTTGATATTTGCATTTGTCGCTGATAGGATCGTATACTATTTCCACGAGAAAGAAGTTTTTCTCAGGTATTTATAGAATAAACTAGGTGGAAAGTAAACAGTTTCGGCGGGATGGACATGCTCACTTCTCGAATTCATCTTAGATTTCTGGTCACATATATAATCTTTTTCGTTGGATGCTGTTAAGTGCATTTTCTTTAAAAGGGAGTGAATTGTCAAAGGAAAGTTTCTGCGAATTGACATTTCCTATCAGTAGAAAAGGTTTCTTTTAAAAACTTTTATTTGCCAAGTGATTCTTGGTAAAAGATGATGAGTAATGATTAAGGTTGTTTGGGGCTGTGGCCTTACTTTTAATGTTGCTGCTGCATTTAGTTTACAAATTTTGATTTTTTTCTCCGTGGACCTTTGTCATGAATGCGTGAATGAATGCTATTGTGAAAGCACGCTTAAATTAAAACTCCATCGTATCTAAATATAACTGAAAATAAAACTAAATTCAACATTGCATTGTTAGCCTGGTTATGTGTGTTGGTGTGTATTCGCAAGTAAAATTCTAATGCGCAAGTTCATTAGACATTTAAGAAATCCCTGTGGCACAGTAAATCTATAAAAACCTTTGATGTTGAAGAGTATAAATTGGCAACACATTATCAGTTGCAAACAGCTTGCAAAATAATTAGCTAGACATGTCCTGAGGTGAAAAGTAAAAGTAGGTACGTATTTAAGTCGAAGCATGAGACCTATGAATACGAAATATTTCCCTGTTTTTATTTCTCTGAATTCTGATTCTGACCAGCACACATAAAACCTCACATTGAAGGCATTATCTTCCATTGGAATTAAAGTGGAAACCCTTTTAACCGAAAATATGGTCTGAGGAAAGTTTGCATAATATGAATTCTCATAATTACATGTTCTCATAATGCTGATTTTCATAAAGGTAAGTTCTCATAACGAACTAATTCTTATAATGCCTTATTCGCATAAAGTGATAGTTCTCATAATATGTATTCTCATAATAATATTTTTGTGTATGTAAATTTGCGTAGTTCCAAAATTAAAAATATTGGTACGGATGGGAAAGCAAAAAAATCATCTAATTCTTGAATCATTCTAACTAAAAGTGGCATCCTCATTCATACGGTCAAGGCGTCAACCTAACTTTATTTACGGAACTTTTGCAGAACGTAACTTAAGAAAAATCGCATTTTTTGCCACGTGTATTTTAAATGAAAGAAACTTGTATTGCTAGCCGTGACAAGTTATCGCCTATGAGTTATCTATAAAAATTACGTTTTACTTTTAAAATATTATTGGATATCCTGATAGTGTCTTATTGTATTTCATTGATTGTATTCATTTGCAGGTTTAATTATTTTTATCAAACATATGCGTGTGTAACAAATTAAGTAATATTATAACCTTATAACAAGTTGGGAGAACTTTTGACGCTGCACAGACTGTTTCTTGTAAACGGAAACCAGTAACCATTCAGTTATGTAATGCTGTTTCAATAATAGGGAGTTTTACAACCTCCCTGCCATTACCTCAATTGTTGAATTGGTTTCAGAATAAGGACTTTTGTTTAACAATTGTGTTTCCCAACATTTTATGAAATGTTTTGAACAATAAAAAGTATGATGAAATAAATACTGTACCAGAGTCGTTATGAAGAGCTCTGAAAGTAAGTAACGATGACTTCGCCACCCTTACTAGTAATTTACTTACTAGTTAGATTTAAAAATACATTAAAATACATTAAAATATTTTTGACATTCTAAACATAAATTTTAAATTTATGATATTATGGGAATGTTGCATTATGAGAATTGAAATTTATACGAATTGTCATTTTATGAGAAAGTGTTCCTTTATGACAATTAACCATTATGAGAAATCGATTATGGGAATTGGCTCATTATGAGAACTGGATTATGAGAATTTTCCGAAGGCGCCAAAATGTATTATCAACAAGGAAGTATCTCAAGATGATAGCCAGGTTTTGAAAATGAAATAAAAATTTCGACATGTTTGCCAGTCACTCAAAGTTGAATTGATATGAGGAATGAGGGTTTTGCCAGAATTTGATTTTCAAGTAGTAATTTCATTTTTGTAGTTGTCAAATACTTTTTCGGCAGTAGTGCAGCATTCCTTGCGAAATAAAACACGCTAATACGGAATATCTTACATGCGTTTCAGGCACTGGGAACTTATTAACAATTCGTATTTGTACGCCAGATGTTATGATTTTTTCTTTGGAAATATAAAAGAATCTCATTACAATGGACAGAAAACATCAAAATTATAGTTTTTATTTACTGAGGAAAGAAGTTCGTGAGCAAAATATTCATCATTTTTATGTAACTTGTTACACAAGCATATGTTCATTTTAAGCTTTCCGTTCTAAATAGTTACATAACATTGTTATATAACGTTCATTTCCAGTAAAAATTTTAAAGCTTTGAAAATACCTGCAAAGGGAAAGTTACAGTTTTATGTACTACGTGTCTAGTTTCTAGCCCTGAAGTATGTAAACATTCTCTCAACCCACGAGAGCTTTGGAAAAGTTGACGAGAAACCCTCATTTAAACTGTTATCAATGTTAAGAAAATATGTTATGCTCCCAAATTTTTTTCTCTGTAACAACTTTCTCCTTCTTTACAAACATAAGCGTTTATTCACGTGATAACGGATCTCAATGAACCTATTTCTAAAATCCATTACAAGTATTTTTATGGATGATATGATTCCAAGCTTATTTTTCAACGTATTACATGACTGTTTTCACTCGCATGTTATGATTGTTTTTTGGAAATATTTACTCTCATTACGATGGGTAACAGCAACGGGCATTCCTTTAACCATAATTGAATTCCTATATTTTGAGTGATGACTTGCTTAACTACATTAATTTAGGTTTTTGTGATAAACATGTACTAGTGTGAGCATATTAAATAAACATAACTTAAATTTATAAAACTTGGACAACAAATTCGTTCGTAAAAACTACGCATGGTATTATAATATCTCTGAAATTTGCTTGAGCTTAAGCTGAAGTACGAAGAGAAACTAGATGGGTCCAAATCTGTAACAAAAAAGCTTTTGTAAAAATTGAAACACTTATGTGACGACTGTTAAAGATTTATTCCTGAATCAAAAATCCAGTTTCCATTGAAATAGATGGTATGTATCTCAAATTTGAAGTCAAAAGGTCAAATGCGACGGGAGTAATCAAGTCGCCTAAACGATAAAGAAAACAGTCTCAAAGAGCAATAATTTTAATTCTGTTCCTTTATTTATGAATTCAATTGAGAATTAGAGTATGGTTAGTGTTCTATTAGTGCTTCAGCTCGTTATTTTCAGAAGGTGTATTAAGTTCCTAAGTAACGTGAATATGTTGCTAATTAACGTAGCAGAATTACGTCTCTTGAAAAGTCTCTCCACACCTCATAATATCACGTGTATTTAAGGATGTTAAAGTCAAACAGCAATTAGTTTCACAATAAATTCGTTTGTTTCTTGAATGCATACATATACATATGTAATGACTAGTACGTGCACAAACATTTACAATTGTAAGTAGTTTGTAGTCGTTTACGTTTTTTCCTTTCATGTCACGTCAGTATAATAATGTTTTGGGTGTATGTGCATATTTCATTACATGTTGACTTATTAAGTTGCTATAAAGTTACTCCGCAAAAGATTACGTAAAAGAGAAAATAATATCATGAAATACTACTGTTCGTCCTACGCAATGGCAAACGTTCTTCTGATCAACGGAATGTAAGTTTTAAGCAATAATCGTTGCAGCTTATTGCTCCACAAAGGAACAAAATTGGGGCTTTGTGAATGTAATAAGTGCAGTGTCATCAGCAGAAGCTTGAGTTGAGACAAATCTGACCGAAATGCGCGGAAATGCCAAGGTTGCTTTCAGTCGTGGACAGTTCTTTCCCGGAGCAATACATAAATCTTTTTTTTCTCTTCCTTTTAACAGAACAGCACAAAAAGTTATCTTATGGCTGGTATGCTAGTGGTGAAGGTATCCATTTGAAATAGCGAAAAGTAGTTTTAATTCACAAAAAACATAATTAATGGTTCAGTGCAACCTAAATCTCTGTTCAATTTTATAAGTAGAAGTGGTCACTTAGTTAACAAAAACTCACTAAAACCATGTTTAAAAATAGAAACGGCTTGATAAAGCTAGTTGTTCAAAGTGATATTAATTACAACACTGAAACAATAGTTTGGATTGTGGTTGTCACAATATTTTTTATCAGCGCCCCACTAATTATATGCTGCATCATAAAACAGTTAATAGTTGAAAATATCAAATTTAGGAATCGGGCACGAAGATGCAATCAACTTTTAAATGCTTCGGTTTGTTCAGTTATATTTACAAGAATAAAATTTAAATCCAACACTCTTAACCAAATACCATGGTTATGTGCTAAAGCAAGCAGTGATTAAAGGGCACTAACAAATTTTTAAATAATTTTCAGATTGAAAGAAAACTTCCTGGTTCCATAGCATTGAAAGAAAACATTTTCAACCATTCTGAATGTGCAACCTCTGAAGTATGAAGTGATTATGATTTACAAGTAATTTGCAAAGCGCAATAAGCACAAATATACTATGCAATATGGCATACAAATTCAATTATTTTACATATTTTTTGTTAATTAGCATTACAGATTTACGTAATTGGGAGAACTTGTTGGATTTCTTAGAGCTGTCTTTAAAGTGTTCCTTGTTCCTGTCTGAAAGATGTTTAAAAAAAGAATTATAGGTATGGTTATACTCAACATAGTAATATTAATCTGTGCTTATGTACAATACACTTTTTTCAGATTTAAGCCAAAAAATTACTGAATTAAATGTAACGAATTTGATGAGTTCGATTTGATGTTTTAGTACACACCTAAATAGATCGAAAACGAATAAAAATGGGTTTTCTTGATCAATTCTGTTTGTAAAAACTTTATTTTAAATTTCACGGTTTTTAATCAGCAAGCTACTCGGAATTATTAGGATTTGTCAATGGTACACTAAAACCAGCTGAAATGAAGCAAACGTCATTCAGCCGTTTTATCAGCTCAACGTTTTGATGTTTCGCTGAAATAGAAATTGAAACCCATTGTCACAAAAATACGAGAAAACATCTGCCACACAGCCACAAGTAATAGTATGTCTGGAACAAGAACTCATTTTCTCTCTCAAATTACAACCACATTTGCTTTGGAGATTCCTAGATGCGTTAAAACTCAGTGTAGGCATCTAAACTTGCCATGCATGTACTACTTTTGTATATTTGTCCTACAACTCTATGTTATGTTACCGCTAGTCTGCGATTTTCTTCACCTAAAACAGAATGAAATTGTTCAACATTCAACACCAGTCGTTTTTCATTTTTATATAATACTAGATGTTGTTCTGTCTAAACCAGGGTTGTAAGAGATCAAATTTCAACATTTCATCTGTTGTTGCAATGATTTGGACCATACATATTTCTAGGATATTCCCGCGTGTATTGTGTTCGAGGAAAAGAATACATAATCCAAATTTATCTCATAAGCTTACTTCTCTTTTTCTACAGTTGTAAATATCAAGTGTATGATATACCCACAATTCACATGAAATCCAATTCTACACTGCAGAAGCTGGAATTACAGAGATTTTCCCCGGGCTTTGTTCAGTAAAACTTGTATTTTTATTCATGGTAGAGGAGAAAGTTGGTGCTTGCCAAAAGCCCAAAAAATGTTTTTGATTGTCCTCTCTCTACTACAAATATTTGACGTGCAATTTTACATATATTGGTAATTATTATTTTTTAAATAACAAAAAAATTATGCATTTATTGTGTATAATATATGTCCTGATTAGTTGTCCAGATGGTGTACACAACAAGCTGTCTTTCGATTTAAACAAGCTTGTGACAAGAAAGGTCAAAATTCATATTTTCAGACTTCGACGTAGATATTGGAGTAACAAGCTTAATAACCCCATGCTTTAAATTTTTTTATGTATAATTAAACTTATGTCTGTAACTTATGTAAATGATGCTTTCACTCAGTTTTTTTTAATTTCTAGAATTGTAATATTAAAACAAAATTTATGATTCAATTCAAAGGAATTTAAAGGAATAATGTAATGTGTAATGGTTTCCCCTAAATGAGGCAAAACTGCCATCTTCAGTTTTCACAAATATCATGCACAATTATTTTCAGAATTATAAGTATCCTTAGTCAATACATGTGGTTGTGGACTAATATGCTATTAGGGTAACATAAACTGTTAACCTTACAATTTTCAGCAGGATGTTGCACGTGTAATTTTTATTTTATTATTATGTAATTTTAAGTTATTTAAGTACAAACATTGTCTTGGATGATTCAAGCAGTGTTTCATTCATATAGAAAAAACAATTCTTAATATGAAATATACGTATATATACGATTTTAACATTTTAGAAAAATATACGCTGCCTGCTAGTAAATAGCAGGTTTGGTAAATGGACTTTTGTTTCTTGTATCCCCGTACAAACATTTTTATGATGCTATCATAATTGAAATTATTTGAAGGTGTGCCAATTATGAAGTAATCACTAATGACAATGTTAAATGTAAACGTAGTAAAATCTTGTTACGGTCTATTTAAGGATAAAAGTGTTGTTTATTTCTATACTGTTTGAATTGCAGACTAATTTTGTAAATTCTTTTTAAAATTCCATTTTACAATATTTATTCATCATAGACTGTCGTAAGAACGAGTTGTTGGTAATTTATTAAGTTGATTGGTTTTCTCAATTTATTTTTGCGGGCTTTTCAAAAAACGGATGGGTTATGTAATGGTATTTATATGAAGATCGGAAACTTAGACACGGTCTTTTTAAATGGATTTTCCATTTGCATTTTTGTTCTGCCTTTTAACGTAGAACAAGAAAAACATATTTTTGTCAGACTATTTGTTATTTGTTTTAACCTGGTTGGAATCCGGAAGGAAATACCATAATGCAGTATTGCAAAATCACAATAACAATATCGGTTGAGCGGAACATCAGAATAATTACATTTTAGTCGGAATGAAAAAAGCGGAAATAAGTAAGAATTAAAGCTTGTAAAAATATCAGTCTAGTTGCAGGCTGCGAACTCGCCTGCATCTCAGGCGACCTCGCCTGCCCACCACCACCACAC